>JAODOY010029789.1:3426-22548 GCA_025399855.1 Forbesichthys papilliferus | reverse complement strand
GCTGAATAGTCTCAGCCTCTTCCATTCATTGGCTCTATGTTACATAAGAGACTAGTGCTGAATAGTCTCAGCCTCTTCCATTCATTGGCTCTATGCTACAAAAGAGACTAGTGCTGAATAGTATCAGCCTCTTTTATTCATTGGCTCTATGTCACATAAAGGATGTATGCTGAACATCTGATACATAGGCCCCTGGCTTTAAGCAGGTCAACACTATCAGATGTGGGGTAGTAGATTTTTATTGGCTTTTAGCATAGTCACTCACAAGACTAACTAATTCCGACATGATGCTAGTGCAGCGCTATAATTATTACCTTAATTCTTTAAAGCAGTAGCCATACTTCACATATTTAATTTTTTAAGACCCACAAATAGCCAGACTGGTGTCGTTTAGTTTAGTTGGTTGTCGTGCATGTCAATCAAAATACCTCTCCTGTCAAGTAGGCGGGTCTTGATGTAGTTAGCCAATGCTGTGTCCAAGACTTTACCCAAGTAAAGGCTGGCTCTGTGAGAATATAGGTAAGGCTTAGCTCAGGCTGGACCTGAAGACTAGCTATCCTATCCTCTCCTCTCAGGGCCAAGTGCTGTTCAACAGCTGGGCGTCAATCTTCTCTGGGACTGGAGGAGTGTTCGATCCCGCCACACCCATCTATTCCTTTGACGGACGCAACGTCCTGAGCGACTCGGGGTGGTGAGTGTGTCATTTAAAGTGTTTAGAAAGTGTGTTTTATCCTTTGTATTAATATGTTTACTGTGTAAGTCTGCAAGATAAAGCAAAGGTTTCTCATACTATTTAGAATGATTTGAAAATAACTGAGATATGAAGAAACATTGTCCCATATGTTATGTGTAGGAACACTTGGGGGTTCATATGGTGAGGTGCTTGGTCATTTTCTATGGTGGTGCTACTATAGATCGCCTCTTCTAATGTAACTAGCTGTCTGACGAGTGCTGTGTGGAACACAATTAATTACTGAAAGGACCAATACATCTATCTATCTATCTATACATACAGACCAACATCCATTTAGTGGTGGTCTGGCTCATTAACATGTAAATAAATGAAAAAAGTAGATTCCGTTGGTGACGAAACACTTTTCAGAAGGATTTTCACACCTCACATGATGAGGTACGTAAGAGACAGACAAACTACAGGTATATTCAGCTCTTGCAAGCTAATTGTAGGCTAATACCCTGTCAAATTCACCAAATAGTTTGCTATTTTACCATTGTTCTGTGTGTGTGTGTGCTGAAAAACTTATCTGGTACTTCTACTCAACCCTGACTGTAAATTGGAACACAGCTCACATCAACAATGCCGCTTGGCTTCGAAATGCTAAAGGGGAATTTGGCGACATTTGTGTTGATTTGGGCTTGGCGTAGAGAACGTCTGAATAACCCTGACTTTAATAAATTAATGTCTGTCATCTTATCAGACCAAACTAAAGAAACCGCTTCCCCCCCCCCAGGCCAGACAAGCTGATCTGGCACGGCTCCAGCACGGCAGGCATCCGTGCGACCACCAACTACTGTGAAGCGTGGCGGGCGGGAGACCTGGCGGTGACGGGGCGGGCGTCCATGTTGGCTACAGGCCGTCTGCTGGGCCAACACACCCGCTCCTGCTCCAACCACTACATTGTGCTGTGCATAGAGAACACCTACATAGGCAGCGTTCAGCACAGGAGGACCTGAGGCGCGCACGTACGTGCACACGTGCTGCCAGCGCACGAGTCCAAGTCGTTTTCTAGCACAGGCTTGAAAGGAACACAACACAGTCATATTGCAGAGGACGTTTAACTGCCATATTCTGACGATTTCTAGTTTGATCTTTTTATCAAAAAGTTTTATTTTTTATGTGGTCCCAGTAGTTCTCCAACCTCTTTAAAAGAAACATTGTTCAAATGAATCTTTTAAATATTAGTTATCTTTTTTTTCTCCACCCATGTTTGGTTGTTGGTAAACTGTACATAGAGCCAGAGTACACATGCTTGTATAAAACCCTTGTGTCCACTAATGCTGTTTGAGACCATTAACTAATACATTGTTTCTCTTAGCTATGCTGACTATTTTGTTTTCTACAGAAATGTAGTGAAGAAAGCAGCTGTTGTTGGCTTGAGTTATGGCCAGTTTGACCAGTGAGTCATGAACTGTGGTGGGCACTGTAAAATCTAAATCCAAATGAAATGTAAATCCAATCAAGTCCATTTGATTAAGTCAGTGTTTTACCACCATACAAGTAAACATCCTCTAAGTTAATAGCAGATTTTTAATTATTCTCAAATCTGTTACAGTCTCTGTATTACAGTTAAGTGTGCAATTTTAACATGCTTTTTTTTTAAGCACAGTAAACTTAACACATTTCAAAAGTGCTGTTTGAAATTAAATTATGTATATATTTTCAAAACAGGCTTAAACAAACGTTAAATGTTTGAAAGTGTGCACTGTCTGTAAAAATGTTGATCTGGGAAACACCCTAAGCTGCACAATTTTTTAAAATGATTTTACCTGCAAGGTGTTAGTTCGGTTTACTTCTTAAACAGTTTGAAAAATATGTTTTGTTTGTAATCAATGACCAGTGTCCAGTTAATAAATGTTTCTTTTTTTTTTTTAAATAATGACTCCATGGTTCAAGATTTTAAATGAATTAACCTTCACTACAAGAAACAGCAGTATCATAATCACATTGTAACAAAAGAATCATTTTATTTAAATTGCTATATACAGCACATTCCTGCATCGAAACAACAAATCAATACCTCTCTTTAAAGAGGATTCACAAGGTTTGGTATATATTGAGTATACAACACACATACATAACAGGTGTGCTTGAAATCACAAAATGTTAAAACGTCCCGTAATTCCACGAGAGCCCAGAGTCCCAGGGGTGACTGTTGGTCGAAGGGGAGGTGGGGTTGTGTAGCCCCTCGATCACCAAAAATAAAATAAAAATACTCTACAGTCCCTCAAATGGACAGAACACATGCAGATTTACATTAGAAACATCTTACGTTACCTTAAGTATACCACAAACAATATTATTTAAACAGTATCCAAATTGCTTAGAAAGGACAAAAAAGGAAAATGTATATTTAAAAAGGGTAGCAATAAAATCCATATTGAAATAAACAAAATAAATCTTAAAATCAAGACGCTTTGAGCACTGACGTTCCCATGTAAATGTGTCAAAGAAAAGCCCACCTTGTGAGATGCCAGCTGGCTGAAACCTGATCACAAAGCAGCTTATAAAATTCATTGACAGAAGCAGCCTCTATACCTTCAGTGCATGCAATTTTACCATTGTGGCAGTGGCAAAAGCTATCATGCTTTGATGATATTGCACCGTCCGTGAGACTACACATATAACATGCCAGAATTTCCATTGGCTTAATCTACATAGGCACAAAATGGACGCGTCAAACTACATAATTTAACATTTCAAAAACAACAGGTAGCAATTAAGTACATTTTTATCAAAACAGGTACTTTTAGGAGATGCTTTGACCAGAACAAATTGCATTAATGTGCATCTTATTTTTACTATTTTAATTCTTTTAAGTTAGACTCTATTTGTATTCTGAATTCTCCATGCTGTTGAAACTCCCCCACCCAAGTTCTGCATGGCTCACACCCATTACTACTATTAGTGAACCGGGGTGCAATTTTGCAGTTGTGTGTGCAATGCTACACAATCAAGGAGTGTGGCCTTAAGATGGCAAGACTGTACTGAGAAATGTAACATATCTAATATTTTTAATATGAAAATGTTTATATTATGTAGTTAGAAGAAAAAGTAGCAATACGCTGCTGCTCTGCAGAGATCATTTTTTAAATACTTAAAAATATAGTATTAGTTATGCCAATTTAATTGAAATAAAAAAACTGCCTCCTATTCCACGGATGCTTCATTATCAAATTATTTAAATTATGAACTCGTTAAGAAGGAATAGAGCAGATAATAAAAATAAAATGTACGAGTTTGATGTGTTTTTGAACTTGTGTGGCCAAATTTCAAAATTTAAAAGATTAAACAAAAAATGCTTTTGGGGAAGATTCTGGCAGTATAGTATATTTTCCATCAACACATTTCTACAGGTTTGGTTTCAAGACCAGAATAATAAAATTATTTTATAGAATACATTTATGAAAAATGCTGGTGTGTTACATATGTGTGAGTGCACACGCAGGTGCTGTTAGTGAGAAGGCTTATAAAATTCCACAATGAGTGTGTGCTATACATTTAGTAATTTGCCCAGTAATGTCCCAAAAAATAAAAAAAATAAAACACAGGACAAGCAAAATGTGCAAAAATAAAAATAAATGTACCCAAAAAAATAAAAAGTAAATAATATTAATTTCATAGATCATGTAGAGATTATGTAGGGGGAATTTCAATGGCGAATTGGAACACATGCATTCTTGCTTTGTTCCCAAGATGGATGGTGAAATTACTAGGTTTAGCTTTCCAACATACCTCCTATGGCATAACATTGGAAGAACATGATCCTAAAATAAATGTTTCACTAGAACATAAATATAACTTGCATTAGCCTACAGTCAGTCTATACTTCTCAGATTTATTTAAATAAAAACCAAGCATAAAACAGACATAAAAATACCATCGGCAATGATAAATTTGCCTCTGTATTTTGCTTCCAAAAGGTTACCACGAAGTTAGCAGCATACTAGGCTCCCATAACAGAAAGCCCTATGAAAACATGAGCAAACATATGAGGGCCATATGAATAAATCGTTTTCCCATAGGTTCTATTCAGCGATAGAAGAACTTTAAAAAAAAAGATACGAGTCTAGCTTTCAGCTCTCCACTTCCTTTATAATGCATTGTCTCGCCTTGGTAAAACATTTGTATTTTAAAGCACGTTTATCTCTGCGTTTGTACTCTGAATGGAATATTGAGAATTTTGGGGGTTGATTGCTGGATGATGCTGACTGGAGTTTTCAGAGTATATTGGCCAGAAGTCAGGAGCATTTATCAATATGGTTCCTTAATGCTTTTGGCGTTCGCTCACTGCTTCAGAACTCTATGCAAAACTGTGTGCAGGTTTTTATCTTTAACGAAAATACACAATTCACTGTGCATTAACTATTTATCTATTCAATACACAGGAGCCCTTCTCACACCAATAAACCAGGCGTATGCAAACCTGGTCTGGGCTGCACTGGCACCCATTGCTACACACCACACACACACACTAAGCGATTTACTCAGTTACTTTTGCCGCTTCAAAATTTACCGCTAGTTTCCTTTGCTTTCTCTTTGAGGCAGAGCTGGGTGTGTGGCCTGTTGAAGGGGGCTTTTGACGAGGGGGGGTCTGCAGAACTGCTGTTGCCGAGGCACCGCCATCGGGGAAGCAGAGATCGGACGCAGATGGGTTGCAGTTGGCGTCGGGGGAGAAATGGTTATGCAGGTGGCTGGAGGCTTGATGGGCAGCCGGGGACTGGCCAGTCGGCTGGCTGTGGGATTTGCGCTGCTGGTTCCTCGTAACAGTCTGGGCGGAGCTGTAGAACTCTCTGGACTCAGTGTTCTTCTTGCCCGACGACGCCCGCTTCTTCGTCACCTGACGTGGTCGGCAAATGAAGGGCGGGGCAGGGATACAAACATTTAACAATAGGGATGCACCGATTGCATTTTTCCTTGCCAATTCCGAGAACCGTTTCCACACCGCTACCGCTAAGTAAGCTACCATGGCAGCTAGCTAGTCTCAGATTAAAAGAAGTAGGGGCGCGGAAACACAAACGTCTTTGGAGCATGCGCACTGGCACCGCAACTGTGTAAACACAAGCCTACATGATGGGTAACGTACCCGGCTATATTTAGAAAAAACGTCCGATTCTGGTCACCAGCTGGGTGCATCTCTAGTTAACATAGCGTGCCATCCCCTAACAGTGAAATGGTGGTAGTATTGTGATGGTCACCTGTAAAGGGATGAACTGGTTGTGGGAGCCAATGGGAGGTGCCGTAGAGGCCTGGGGGCGGGGGGCCACAGGAAAGGCGCCCGCTGGCACGTAAAAGGGTGGGTTCTGCAGGCGGGGGGGCATGTTTATGCCCCAGAGAGAGGCGGGGGGGTAACCCTGGTGGGCAGGCAGCAATAGACCTGAATGGAGAGCAATAAGAATACAGTGAATTGACAGTGTGTAATGCGTACAGTGATACGGACACAAAAGACAATACTACAATGCTATGGCTGTCTAGCGCTCAAACAAAGCCGTTAGAACAGATTGCATCCCATTACTGGTTAGGAACGTGGTCTGACCTTGCTGGTTATACACGGGGGGCCTGACTCCCATGTGGGACGGTCTGATCTGGCCCATTCCGTGGAACAGCGGAGGGGGGAGGGGGAAGCCTGTTCCCACAGAGTTCTGCGACACAATAGGAAGCGGAACACACATTTCGGCAGTTGGTGGTGAGTAATAGATAAGATAAGACCGTTGTCACAAAGGATATTTTTCTTGGACACATCACAACACGCACGTAATGCAGTCACAACAACATACTAATGTTTTTCTAGAGCCATAGCTAGAACTTTTGTCGTACAAAATAAAATCTGCCTGAATCAAGAGAAGACGTGTTGGTTAGAAACAAGCTATAACTGCATACAAACATTAAGCCATGGCCATTCCTTTAGCTCAACATGATATGGCAAAAAAAATTTCACGTCCCCCAGGCAAATACAGGACATTAGAGGGGATAGTGCATAAACAAAAGCTCTCTTAACTTCTATCTTTCAGTCTGTTGTAAGTTCTTAGAATATTGGCACGTTTTTGGTACTTCTAGCAAATATTTCCCGGTATATTAGATCACACATGTTGGAAGGTTCCCGTTATATTAGATCACCCGTGTTGGAAGGTTCCCGGTATATTAGATCACCCATGTTGTAAGGTTCCTGGTATATTAGACATTAAACATACAGCATGTAAATGTTTAACATGGCATGCTACTGCCATTATCCTAACAGAATTATGTAGGTATAACAGCTCTTCTACTACTGACAAATGTACCATTTATATGTTGCTTTGGCTGAAAGCGT
This sequence comes from Forbesichthys papilliferus, assembly GCA_025399855.1. NCBI lineage: Eukaryota > Metazoa > Chordata > Actinopteri > Percopsiformes > Amblyopsidae > Forbesichthys > Forbesichthys papilliferus. Next base: position 15,502 of record JAODOY010029789.1, on the reverse strand, counting down.
ATGCTAAATGCTGGAAATGTAAACGTCCTTTAGCGAAATGCACCGATTGAGTGGCAGGAGACGGCAATTGATTTCCACTCAAAATACGAAATCGGTGGCAATCCGATTTTTCTTTCTAATGGCCGATACGGAAAACCGAACTTTGTTGTTAATTGTTGTCAATTAAATGGCTGTCAATTCATCATTAATTTAGCCTTTTCTTTGTTTAATGCGTTTACCTGGATTAAAAATTGATGTTATGTTTATGAATATTACATATAAAAAGTATAAAATCGGTTGATTTGCGGTATCTGTATAAAACATTCAATAAAATAAAAACACAGATCGGTGCATCGCTAGTGTGTTACCAGTCTCTGGAGGGCGAAGAGAGCAGCTTTCTCCTTGGCTTCATTTTCAGACGGGCACTGTGGACCGTGCACCTGTAGCCCCGTGGACAGCTTCACCTGACACACCAGCAGACCCTGTGCAACCGTGGGACAACAGCACCATGTTAAAAGGTATTGAAAGCCAATTGTATGCAAATTCACCAAACATCTCCTCGCATTTTTGCTATCTTACCGTGAAAAATTATCTGGTACTTCTACACAGCCCTGGCTCCGTAATTAGGAAGACTAACAATGTGACTAACACTGGTCACAACAACAATGCCCTCGGCTTCACAATGTGTGGGGCAAATCGTCTGAGGGAGTTTGTTATGATTTGACACTCTCGGGAATTGACTAACCTTGTTTGATAGATCATTAGACCTGCCATTAAACTATACTAGTGTTATTCACTGAAGTGATAAAAATAATAAAGAGATTATTTCTATCCTCGTCGGTAAGGGGCACTCTAAGCGGTTTCCCGAAATTTCCCAAATAGTGTTCATGTCTTTGAGATGCACCTACATGTCCTCGGGAATCAGAAACACATTGCAGTTTTATTATAAGGATTCTAAATAATTTAAGATACAGAGACTTCGGGTTATATTACTCATTGCTATGCATTTTGCAATGCCTGTTGTTCTGAATACACTACAGTTACTGTCTCTCCAATATTATTTTCATTACACACACACACACACACACACACACACACACACACACACACTCTCAGTGGAGAGGCAGCGTTTCACTCTGGGTAACATTACGGTATTGCTTGCATAAAACTGCACACACTGCGGATATTGCCGTTTATGCTCACATTACCTGGGCTAGGCACTGGGTGTGCCTTAATACACTCAATAGTTCCATATCTTTCTGTATGTACCTTGTGAGCCATTTGTGAAAGCCATAAAGGAACCAGAGCTGTGGTGGTGAAATCATAGGTAAACAGTGCTCTCTCTCCTCTGCAGGCAGTGTGCACGAGCACACGGAGCGTCGGCCCCGCCTACCTGTCTGTTGCGTATGAAGCTGAACTCTGGCGGCGCCATGCCCAGCCCAAGGCAGAAGCGAGTCAGCTCAGACGTCACGGGCAGGGCCTGGTTGGATGCGCTGAGGGGCGTCGACGACAGGACGGGGGGCGACTCGGCCTGGGGGGACGTCATTTTCGCCGCTAGAGGATGGAGAAGGTGGGGGTGGCATATAGGTCAACAGCAGTGGGGACATCAGCGACTGGTGGCATAAATACCAGTTATTTAGTGTTAAAAGTCTAGCAGTCTAATCGCCCTGTCTAGAGGCGATATGATAGAAGCAAGCTTGTGCAAGATACTTAATCCCTGCCATTTCACTCAACGCACGTCACTTCAGATAAGAAAAGTCTTTGGATTTTGTTTTAAAAGATTTTGAGAGTAGCTGTGGCTCACATTCTCAGTAGTGGGAATGTGTGTAAGCGAGTGTGGTCATTGTGTACCTAGCTTCTTGCCAGAGCGTCTCCTGTTTGGCTGTTGGCCTCCAGCAATCACAGGATCTTGGGAGGCGGGACTTCCAGAACTGTCAATTTTCAGCATCTCCTTCAGCACCATTGTCCCCTTCTATAGCGGAAGCAAGACAAGAGATATTGAGTGTCGTAACAATGAGCAATATACTAGCAGCCGAACGCTATAAACCTGGCCTTTTACAGAAGCACGCAACTCACCATTGCAAAGGACTGTGGGGACAATGGGCCATCTGAAAGGCTGCTGGGCTCCTGTGGAGGAGGAAGTGGGGGATGCTGCTGGTTGCCAGTTGAGATCTTAAGGTTGGCGATGAGAGCTTCAAAGTCAGATGAAGCCTAAAACGGGGATCACATTTTTGTTTTGTTCCCTCGCAGAGGAAAGTCACTTTAAGCTAAAACAATAACGTGGAAGTACTGCTTTGCACGTTGGTACATTTGTACTGCCACAGTACATGGACAACTTTTATTCACAAACTTGAGGTGCATTCAGTATTGGCAAACAACATTTGCAGAGAACATGCGCTTGCTTTGAACGTTTTGTGTAAACAGTTCAAATATTAGATTTAAACTGTCACCCTTCGTCCATCGTCAATGTGTGTTCGCCGAGAACTGCCTCCTCAAGCGGCTTGCTTTTGTTCGGAGCGAACGTAAAGCGAAAGGAAAACTGTTTTTGCAAACATTCGCCAATTTTGAACGAAGCTCAAGATTGTGTGTGGCCTTTTTGGAGGACTTTGAATAACACGCATACAGGTTTTGACTGGTGTTCTGCTTAATAAGAGTCCATAGTGTGGATACATAAACGCAGTTAGACATAATTAAAGACGTGTGTACATTGCTGGTGGTGTTCTTTGGGAGGGAGTTAACGTCTTCATTCCTCTTCAACAATCTGATGCCACTATTAGGAACCTGCAAATGGCAGCAGTCAGAGGAATCAGTGCCGGCACATAATCACTATAGAGACTGTAGAGACATGGACTGTGTGTACTGTACGACTCACAGCCTTGTTAGAGGGTGTGTGTTGGTGGTTCATTCCTTGTTGGGATTGTCCTTCCTAGTAAAAGAAAACATCACAGGTTATCACAGAGCTGCATTCGCTACTAAAATAGTGAAGTGAGTAAATATAAAGTAAATACTTTTTATTTTTAAACAAAAACAAGCTGACGTACGTTGTCGTGCCAGTGGGCAGGAGGTTTGTGGGGCGGGCCAGAGTTTTGCCATGCGTTACTGAACTCATCTTTACCCTAGCACAGAAAAGGGAAGAGAATAACGTGAAATCATAATAAAAATAAAATAAAAATACATGCAACTATGGTGACATTGATACCCTGGCCTGTTTGTTCCTGTTGCCCGGGGAGTCCATCCTCGCCATGTTCTGCTTGTGGTTATGCTAGGCAGAGGGAAAAGAATGGCGCAGCAAATGAGGACATCGTTTACATATACCAAAACCACAAAATGGCCGACAGGAAGAGAGCGCTCCCTGCCTGACAGCAGATGTGTTTACCTGCGTGGGTATAAACGGCGAGCGAGGCGAGTGGTTGAGGCCTGGCGGCGGCGGCTGCCGTTGATAGTGCGAGGCGGGCTGGGGCTTGACGACGGCGGTGAGCTTGTGGGTGCCCTGCTCCACCCTGATTCCGTGGGACAGGTTGATGAGTGCGCACGGAGGGAGCCTGTATCCTCGGCCAGGCGTGCACCTGAGGAAACACATCAGAGGTGTGTTCAGAATAGTTTATGACCATTCTGAATGCTCAGATAATCTAACTCTTACGGGGGAGAAGGAAAAGAGAAAGCCGTTTAAAATGGTAGCTCAACGCAAAGCTCCACCCCACCAATTACCTTAGGCTGAGTCCCCCTGCAAACTCTTCATCGAACACCACCTCGTAGAGAACCTCTGCCTCGCGGTCCGCTGGACACACACACAGAGCTTTACTGTTAGGGCAGTTTGTGTGTGCTTCCACACATCATGCTACAAAGTGATCTACTAGTACTAACTATACCACAACTTTTAAAAACAGGGCTGCTTAAAAAGGTTGAAGATTTTTATTTCAATTTGCGGCAGGCAACCGGATATCAACTCAATGCACATTAAAGGACATCTCCATTGATGGGATCAAAACGTCCATAAGGCCGTCTCTCTTCACCTCCTTTAATGCCTGTGACGGTGCCCCGGAGACCCAGCGGCACAGAGAAGCTCTCCCGGATGTTAACCACGCGGTCAAACAGCTGGTACACTGCATCCGGGTCTGGAATCACCCCCTGCTGCTGCGCCAAGGGCTGCACGCACGCACGCACACACACACACAAATAAATACTTATAATTTAGAATACAAGGCCATGGCATTATCTAGTCACACACAGTACGACATGGCCAAGGGAAAAAAAACTAAAACTAAACATACTGTATGCTGTACACAAGTAAATAAGACGACAAATTATACATCTATCTTTAAGAACCAGCAGCTGAATCAGAGAAACAAATTGGCCGCACAGCCATATATTTACTCCATATTCTCACAAACACATAGACAGAACACTCACCCTGAAGAGCAGATGAGGCTTGACAGTCACCCGCACTTTCTTAGAGTTCTTCTTCACCTGGGAGAAGCCAAGAGAGAGTGAGACGAGGGAGTTACACTTAAGAAAACATTAGCGACGTAGTGTTGCTAAATGTCCTTAAGTCCATTTAAATGAGGCTACTACTTAATGCATTGTGTTTTAATTAATAAAAAATTACTCTGTAAAACCCTGTGATGAAACCACCGTAATTGGAGTTACTACGGTAGTAACGCTCGCAACTGTTGACGTCACGGTGATTACCTTGGTCCTCTCCACCTGCTCCTCGATCTTCTCGATTATGGCGGAGTCCAGCACTTGCAGGTCACATGACGCTCTGCTGATGGAGCTGACCGGGTGGCTCCTCAACCAGGAAGTGATCTCAGAAACCTTCTCTGCCCTGCAAGGGGAACGTGGTGCCGCGTTTGTAGGAAAGTTAAGAATGCTGTGTGTTCAAGTGGTCTGGTATGGGGGGTGTGCGCGCGAGCACTTACCCGTTCTGGTCTTCGCTGGGCCAGATGTCGTCCTCGTAAAAAATGTCGTCATGACTGTTCCTGGCCACGCAGTCAAACACTTCAGAAAATCTTAAGAGAGCGTACATTTATTATGAACAGATATTCATAATGTGCAGAATAATCAAGACAGTATTGACACTCAGCAACCAATTCATTCCTCAATGCTAACAGGAAGTAAACAAAAAGGCCTAAACCCTTTGTTCTCCTACCTGTCCAGGTATTCCTCCAGCAACTCCTCGACAGCAGAGGAGTAGAGCCATTCCTTCTCGGTCTTCTTGGTGTAGCCGGGGACCTCTTCGTTCTTCTTGGTGAACTTTAGGTTGAGGCCCACGTTGGCCTTCTGTTCCCCACAGGGACTGCAAAGGGGAAGAGCGTGGTGTCCAGAGGTTACAGGCGACAAAGCAAGGAAACCGTAGCAACTAGGTGCATTCTGGTTTTGGAGCCATTTTAGGTTTTGAGACAACAGTGCTTATTTAACTACGTACACTGTAAGAAGCCTCTTTTACAATAATTTTACAACAATCCCGTTCATCTTAAAAACGCAGAATCACAAGAGGCGTTTCTGAAAACAGACACCTACTTCCTCCTGGAGCCTCGGCCAATGAAGATGCTTCCTGAAAAGCGCGACACGAGGTAGCTTGTGATACCGAGGCGGGACGCCAGAATGTATCCGGGACTGTACCTCACACTGTATCTCTAGAAATCACAACACACACACATAACGTTAAAGATAAAGAGAGATAGGAAATATTGAGGTAAGAAATATATAGCCTGTGTGTGTGTGTGGCGTGCAAATCTTACATGCTGGTTCTGGATTAACATGTCTAGTTGAGGTTCAGGCGGAACGCTGAAAACCACTCTCACCCGTCCCTCTGTGATGACGTCACTGGAGTCTTGCACCTATTTCAGGAAGTAGGAAAGCAGCTGAAGGACGTATCAAGGTTTCTCATTTGTTTTCTATTTTCTCTGCACTATGGACCACTTATCACAGCAGCCTAAAAGGTCAATTTATGCTTCTGCATCAACCGTACGTCTAGACTACGGCGTCATTGAGTGTGAAGGTTTTAAAATAAACATAAAAATATTTATTTCCAGCAAATCTTAGTAACACCAAAATATTTCATCGGATACAATCTGTGCCGACACAAAATACCCTTTTCAAAAACCGATTTTCGCTGCCTGAACAAGGAACTGTCATAGGAAAATAGAACCCGATAGAACACTAATAAAGTGTAAAACGTCTTGACATAAGCATATACAAATATTTATTTCCAGAAAATCTTAGTTACACCAAATAGTATTTTTAAAAGACCGCTTTTCGCTGCCCATAGAACATGGAAATCCTATGAAAATCCTTATCTTGTTATGCAGTAGGCTAGTCTAAAAACTTTTCTTTACAGCGAATCTAATAATTATACCAGGATTGTCAAAGGGAGTCTGTGCATGCATGAAAGATATGGCGTTGTCATAAACATTCTAAATTCCAAAGCACTGCTCTTCCAAAGCACTATGCCCTAGCTTTGAAGCAGAAGCATAAATGGGCCTTAACGATGCTAAACAGCTTCTGTAGGCATTACAGACAGAGAAGTGGGTTACAGTACCTCGCCCATGGCACCATAGTAGGGATTTCCCACCATGAAGACAGTGGTCGCCGGGGGAAACAAATCTTCTAAGGTCTTAAAGCGGGCCAAAGACGAGTCAAAGGCTTTGATGTCCTGAAAGAAAGGTGTTTTTTTTAAAGTGGTTTTAACAAATAGAAAAGTGGTACTGTTCTGCCAATGTGTGTGTGTGTGTCTGCGGGCCCATCCATACCTTAACCACGGTCTGATAGGCAAAAGGCAGAACTTGTTTGGCCCACTGTTTCTCAAGTTGGACTGCTCCATCAGCTCTGGGGACGTACTTTTTCCCAGTCAGCAATTGACCATACAGAACCACCACTGTCTCGTTGATATAAATGCCCTTCCGCTTCAAGAAACTGTGGAAGTGTGTTCAAAAGAGGATCTATGTTATGTGTGTACGTAGGGCTGTGCAATTAATCGAATTTGAATTAAATGCAAAAAACAACATCAATCGAGAAGAGAAACTCTTATTTTGTTTTGTGTTCTGACACGTGCACTTTTGCCCCACCCGGGGTGAAAGTTCAATAGGAATAGTTTTAAGGGAAAACAAACAGTTAAAGGCGTTTTCACTGTTTATTTGTTTCACTAATTCATTGTCAGTGCAGTAACTGCAACACAATTGTGCTTTCAATATTGACCAACATAATAGTGTTCATGATATTTTTCCATAATAGAGCAGTCAAAGCGTTACGTCTGTTCATGCATGGGCCTTACTGTTCCGTGAGCCCCTGCACGTCTTTCACCCAATCCTTCTGCTCCTTGTCAGACAGATAGGACACGTGGGTGGGGGGAGGGGTTGAGGACCTGCTGTACAACTTCTGGACCCCAGGGGGCTCCTCCAGGGTATACCTGCAAAGCAAGCGGAAGGAGTCCATGAAAGGCTCCAAGCAGCACTGTGGTACAGTTGCACAAGACTACGTGGCTTTAGGAAGGCCAGGTTCTCACTTGCTCTCCCCATCTGAGACTGCCACGATGCGAGCCTCCTCTAGATGGGGCCAGTTGACATACACAGACTTCCCCAGCACCAGCGCTGACACTTCCTCACACAACTAGAGACACACAGACGGCAGGTAAAGGTATTTAAGAGACTTAGAATAGCATAATAATACAGTTATAGCGTGGGCATGGGGGAAAGACTATATTTAAGACAAATAGTAAACACTATTATTCTCTTTTATATTAAACTGGATCAGGATTGCTCTAGTAATCAAAAACAAGTCCAGATTTCCAGACTCACTGGGTCCTCCTTCTGGACGTCGATAATTTCCAGCATCATGTTCTCTCCTCTACTGCTCTGCTGGAAAACAACCACTCCGCTCTTCTTCTTATAGAACTGGAAAGACAGAGAGACCACAGTTGGCGTCTGCAGCCTTGCCTCCAATGACAGCCAGCAATCACTCCCGCGAGCGGGCGGTCTGTACCTTGTGCTTGATGTGCTGCAGGGTGGGGAAACCGCAGAAGTAGAGGGCCGAGCGATCGATGCGTCGCCCGACGTGGTCCACGGACACGTGCCACTCGTCCATGGGAATAAGAGTCTTCCTGTTGCATTGAGAACAACACACAACTGAAAGACGACCGTGTGACCAGGCGTATGCTGCGTTCACATGGAACACGGCGGACAAACACTGGATATCATGTTAGTGGAAGAAAGCAGCGCGGCAAAATAAGTTGTGGCCCGCAAAACAGTCGGCAAGCACCATAGCAAATTCCATCAGACATTTTTGCAGCGCTGTCCAGAAAGTGTTTGCAGTCTACTGGTTTGCAGCCTGCCATGTTTACTTTGGCGAGCCAAATGCTTGACAAATGCTACTGCAGAACTATTTTTTAAAATCTGTTTATCAAATATATAGATTAATTCAGAGCTTTACAATGAAAAACTAAATCAGAAAAACACACACGTCACACATTTAGCAGTTATTCAGAAATATTAACAGGAAACACATTTATGCTTTCACAAATTAAAAGATACCATGTGGTTCGTGTGTGTGTGTTAGCTGAAGACACGTTGTCAGACATGGACCACAGCATGTGTGCGCGTGTACCTGACATGGCAGTGTGTGATGTTGGGGAACAGCTGAGGCAGTGTGGAGTTGTACGTGAAGTCCACGTCAGCGTCGTACGTGTACACGCCACACTCCGTATGACCGTTCCTGGCTTTCTCTGCTCGCGTCATCATATCATTGTAGGGTTCCATGGCTGCTAGCAAGCATCGCTAGGTCACACAGAAAATACTTGTATTACGTTATTGACTTGTTGGTTTCTCCAAAAGGTGTATAAGGACTTTCAAATGAAAAGCATATATCACCAAAACCTCATTCTGTATCATTTAGTATATTATAAACATACCAGAACATGGCTGCTAGCAAGCATCGCTAGGTCACACAGAAAATAATTTTATTACGTTATTGACTTGTTGGTTTCTCCAAAAGGTGTATAGGGGTTTTCAAATGAAAAGCATATATCACCAAAACCTCATTCTGTATCATTTAGTATATTATAAACATACCAGTCAGTCAACTTGTTGTTGAGCTAGTTACAAAACTTGCAAATGCATTATTAAGTACAGGATTTATAAATACAGTGCTGCATGCTGTACACCAGTACACATGCACGTAACTTTAAAGCACACATGCTTTGAGGTTATACAAGTAGAAAAAAATGCCTCCTACATGCGCTGGGCATCAGCTAGCGTACCTCATCTATGAACGGAATGAGAACTACAGCCTCCCACTCTTGCTGTTTGCCATTGAGATCCGTCTTGAAGTCGACGGGGTAATACTCGATGATGGAGGAGCTTTCACTCGTCATCAGGTGCTGAAATTGATCATTACCGCAGGCGTTAAAACATTTGGCAGGTCGAGCGGCGCTAGCGTCTGGCTGTGTGAATCTGCCCGCGTGCTCCAGTTACCCTGTAACACTCGGGCAACAGATCCTTGCTGGCAGAAGGCAGGACTGCCAGGAGCTGCTCGAACGGCATGAAGGGCTTCCCGAGGTCAAAGTTCAGCTTTAACCTGGAGATGTTCCTCACGTCTGACAGGAACGGAGCGTAGTGGTGGGGGTAATACCTGCGGGAAAGAAGAGCTGATTAGGAGCTGCCTCCACAAAGCAAAGCTTCGCCTGGAGTGTGGGGCGGGGCAAGACGAGAGGATCTCACCAACTCCAGGACTGGACACCATGGTAGTAGTAGTGGAGAATCCACTGGATTCCTTCTACGTAACACCTGGCCTGGCCGGTTAGGAACTCACTGCACAAGAAAAGGTATTTGCTTAATAACATTAGTAGTATTATTAATTTGCGTATATAGCACATACAAACATACCAAGTGCTTTACAATTTAAGGTATTAATGAAATAAGAATGCAATGGTAAAATTAAATTACCGGTAAACCAACAATAAAACAGTAATACAAAAAAGGAATACGAAACAGGATATTACAAAACAAGATACCACAATGTAAGGCAAAGATAATAATACGGTTCCCTGGATTACATTTATTCCCTCATGGGAATGTACTGCATATTTTCAGACTAGCCAAGCAGGAATATATGGTGTGTGTGTGTGTGTGTGCGTGTGCGTACTCACTCAGACACAACATCCACGCCAAACTTGGTCATGTAGTACGTGCGCTTGTACTGTCGAAACTCCGCCTCAAACATGTCGTCCTCCTCTTCGTCTTCATAAGCCACGCCCCCTTTCCCAGAGTTCATCGCCTTGTTGGTCGAAGCTAGGGTTGCTAGAGAGAGTGCTGCTGCCGCCTACACACACGCATGTGTGCACGCGCGCGCGCACACACACACACACACACACACACACACACCACATTAGGAAGATGTGGCCATGAAAGAAATGTTATTGCGTGCGTTTTAGTGTTTATCTCACTCAATTATCTCACCTCTCTTTTCTTGGTAACCTTGGTGACCGCCTCCTTCTCGGCAGCCAGTCCAGCATCCTCATTCAGGTACTTGTTCCCGACTTTACTCTCGAACCACTTCAGGTCCACAAACACGTCGTTGAAGTGGTCCCTGTCAAACTGGAGCAGACAGGGAGAGGTTTTATCCAACTATAATTATAATTAGACTAATGCCAGCAGTCAGACTGGAGAAAGTAGCACTGTAACCATCTGATTTCATCATTGGATAAACAATCCTGATCTTCAAAAGGCACCCCGTCTGCAAATAAAAAATAACCAGTGCTGGACACGGAGGGCTCACCTCAGATAGCTTCTCCAGATACTTCTCAAAGTTGTAGAGGTTGAGATGACCATTTTCATTCAGGTATCCTGGAACACAAAGATAAGAGAACACACATTACACTTTGTAGTTACTGTGGTTAAAGGTGCTACAGGACTTATTAGAAATCCGACCTACTAGAATTATTTAAAAAAAACACTGACCTCCCAGTGTAGGCAGTGTGTTGATATAGGTCCTGTACAGAAGTGGCAAGGCGTCGTGGTTTATGTGAAGATGAGGAAGATGAGGTATGAAGTCGTTACCGACCAGGAAGCCCATTAATATCCAGTCGTCTATAATGCGCTCCAAGTCATACTCAAAGTCAATCTTACTCTGGGAAAAAAGTATCGACTTTCACTCAGAACACGGTGGTCTTAAAGCAGCCCACAACACAATACATGGCAGACACGCTGAAATAGTAGCAAGCAGGTGTCGTGTGTCTCACCTTGAGCTCTGAAAACTCATAGTCAATGTATTCCCTCATCAGAGACAGATGCAACAAGTGGAAAGTAGTCTCCTCGGGAGCACTTATCCTAGAAAGCATAGAATAGACCAGAATAGAACAGAGCAGGAGAGTCCAGGCAGGAATAGGTGTTAGCAAGCAGAGAAACGCAGAGCGAATCACACGGGTCACGTGAATAAATGTCATCTCTAAAAAAAACAATGTTTTTTCTTGACACACACCTTTTGCCAATGAGCGGTAAAGGTTTCATACTCAAATGTGCTCTTAATAATTGGGGCCTGTTGAGCAGCTATAAATTGCTGTGTTGGTCCACACACACACACACACACACACACACACACACCTCTTCTGCGATTTCTTTCCTCCAAAGCGGACCTCTTCTCTGAGCAAGGAGAAGTGTGGCTCATGGCTGGTCAGACCCAACATCATCTGTAACACACACACAGTATGAGAGAATCGTTAGACTTCCACCTCCGAGTGGGTAGACATAGTAGGCCTACACCAGTATGCACGCAAACAAACCCACAGCGAGGCCTTACCAGATCTGCATCAAGCCCGTACAGACAGTGGCGAGTGTTGGGGTCGTGACCCGGCTTGCTGTTTTCAGAGCGAATAAACTCCATGATCTTATGCTCGCCCTCGCCCGGTGTCTGCAGGGAACCACAGTGGGGGGAGGGGTTTGCTGTAATGATGTTTAACAACGTACAAACCAACATGATACACGCTTGCGGCTATTGCACATACATGAAACCGTGGAGTCGTCTCTGAACGGCCAACAGACCTGCATGCTAAGCTAGCACCAGCAGACAATGAAGGCCAACAGACCTGCATGCTAGGCTAGCACCA
>JAODOY010029778.1:9476-22551 GCA_025399855.1 Forbesichthys papilliferus | reverse complement strand
ATACATTATTCTATATACCTAACTACCCATTCTATTCCATTATTAAGTTATAAAAATATCACATTGGCCTACCCTATTGACCCACCTCTCCCACATCCCCTCAAATAAACCTAAACGTTATGCATTATTAAAACGAGAGCAATATATGATTAAGAGATAGATGCTCAGTGAATGTTTTGTTGTTCCCTCCCAGATCAGACTGCCCCTCCTCTCTGGCCTTCTGCTGTTAACACAGCCACCATAATCTGGCACAGCCCTATATGGTCTTCTTACCATCTGGCCTGGTTCCAATATACCTTATCATAATAATAATAATAATAATAATAATAATAATAATAATAACTATTTCAGGACACCATTCAAGGTACTCAAGGACATCTTACATTGTAAATAAGCAAATATTAAGATGCACATAAAACATTAGACTAAGACAGAAATATAAATTTGATAAATATGTTAGACTACAGTAAAATACAAATGATTTGGAGAATAAATACAAAGGAGTGAAATAATACATGTTTTTGGGGAGGGCAGGGAGTCAAGTGAGAGTGGAACAAAGGGTTAATTGTTATAGGCCACTGTGGAAATATGGATTTTGTAGAGCAAATGAAGTGACTGTAAAGTCTGTGTATTCATGTACAGTATATTCCTGTATTTATTATTTGCAGTAACTTGCAATATTATAAAAATACCTATTGTGTTGAAATATTAGAAATATACAGTACAAGGTTCAAACATTAGTAGACCGTTTACTGTATAATATTCACTTTGTGTCTTGGTTGAAGCAGTGTTAACACATCATTGCTTAGTTTTGTTGTTTTCATTTGGAACTACTACACCTATAGTCAAAGTAATTATAGAGTACCTACCTGAGTGTTCAGTGGCTCACATTCCTCTCTACCCCTCCCCCTAAAGGGATCATAGGCTCACACTACTCTCTATCCCTCCCCCCAAAGGGCTCATAGGCTCACATATTGTCCATCCTAGCCAAATGCACAGCTGTGTAAAGATAAGCAATGAGCTGGTCGAGGAAATCTACTCTAACAAGCAAACCTGAGGCATTCTGAATATCAAAGCACAAATTGTACTGTAATAACTATAAGAGAACTTTAACTATAAGAGACAGCTGTGAGCCTGTGATGACTTAAAATAGCAGTCAACCATGATGGAAAGTTTTGTTTTCATGCAAATAGTCCTATGTTGTAAGATATGTGGGCAAAGATACATTATAGAACAACTCAATTATACAGTATAGTATGTTTTGTAATAACTGATTCATTCGCTGACTCATTCATCTCAGAGGATATATGACGCATTTTGACAGTTGGAAGTGTCTCAAATAATTGTTCCGGATGTGAATAGGGAAGTTGTTATTAACAGGGGGTTTTGACATATTCTTTACCTAACCAAGGAGTTCTGCTTTCACGCAATGCAATGCATCCAGGATGGGGCTTTGTTGACACTTGTTGTCATGACATTTTTTTGTTTGTTTGACAAATGCTGATTAAGAGAATGCACAGCCTCTAGAGTTCTGTGATTTACAGTTTCTATACAGTAAAATTACTTCTTAATGTTATTAAGATATGAATGTTTTTGTGTTTCTTTTAAAAGTGTCAATCTTTTCAGACTCCAAAGTCCCATATGTGGTTATGTGTGGAGTGATGAAGCTAATGCATCTAATACAATTCCCCTCTGTAGAGGGGAATAGGAGTTCAGTCATTATGTCATACTGTGGCAATGTTGCCATGGCAATAATTAGGTAATATAATAGCCTCTATTATGGAATGTTGCATTTGATACTGTAGTAGCAAAGTCCTTTATTGTATCTCTATTGGCCTAGACTGGTGTTGACTTTGCCTATTTTTTTGTGCACACTTAGTTGAAAGACAGTTGTCTCCCGGGTAGAGAACGCTTCTTGAACGCCACAGAATAGAAATATGTTTTAAGACAAGACTTAAAAGTGTTGATGGTAAGGGATGATCTGACAGAAATGGGAACATTATTCCACTGTCTTGGAGCAACAACCGAGAAAGCACGATCACCCTTTGTTTTCAACCGAGACGGCGAATAGCTAAAAGAAATTGATCTGATTATCTAAGAGGCCTCAAATCTGATATACTGTAAGGAGATTTGAAATGTACATGGGAGCCAAACCATGTAGTGCCTTAAAAACCAGCAGCAGCACCTTAAAATTAATTCTATATTTGACTGGTAACCAATGAAGAGAGGCCAATATCGGCAAAATATGGTCCCTTTTCTTGGTACCAGTCAACAGCCTAGCAGCTGCATTCTGGACGAGATGCAGACGCACTAAGGATAACTGGCATATTACAGAGTACAGAGAATTGCAGTAGTCAATACGAGATTATATGAGAGCGTGGATCACAATCTCCAACTCTTTAAAAGAGAGGAATTCATTTTTGCAATAGTCCTTAGATGAAAAAAGCTACCTTTTACAACATAATTCTTTATTTGCTTGTCAAATTTAAAAGCTGAGTCAAATATCACACCTACATTTCCTGCGATGGGGTGAAAATTTGTAGACAAAGGCCCCAAATTATTAGATATCTCCTCAATAAGTTTTGAAGTGCCAAATAATACAACTTCTGTCTTACTCTCATTGAGTTGTAGAAAGTTATTAGCCATCCAGTATTTTATTTCTGTAAGGCAGTCAAAAATGGGCTTCAAGGAGTTGGTCTTTCCAGGTTTAAACGGTAAATACAACTGTGTGTCATCAGTATAGCGGTGGTATGGTATTTTTATGGAGAATAGATCCCAAAGGGAGCATATATAAAGATTCTCAGGATTGATCCTTGCGGTACTCCACATGTGATAGCTGCAGATGATGAGTTATTATTGCCAATATTAATAGAAAAAGTTATATCTGTCAAATAGGAAATAAACCATTATAAAGCAGCATGGATACCAGCCCCTTTCTGGAGGCGATCAAGGAGGATGGGATGATCACCGGTATCAAGTGCAGCGCTATGATCAAGCAAATGTAAAACATCACAAGTTCCAGAATCATCATACAGCAACAAATCATTCAGCACCTTAAGAAGTGCATTTTCTGTACTATGGTGTACCCCGAAACCACATCTAACACATTATATTCACTGCAACAGAACAACTTTTTCCAGGATTTTGAACATAAACGATAGCTTCGAGATTGGCCTAACATTTTTAAAATCTGTCGGTCTAGATTAGGTTTTTTAAGAAGAGGCTGTACCACAGCATGTTTAAAATTAGCTGGAACAATGCCATTCATGAGGGAGCTATTTATTATGGCCAACAGGCTAGGACCAACAGTATCTTGCACCTCTTTCAAAAGACGTGAGGGGGCAATGTCTGTAGGGGAGAAAGTAGGCTTCATACAGTAAGTGAGGCCATCTCCATCAATGTGGCGAGGTTCACTGGCTCAAAGAAAGTTAGAGAGGCAGGGCATAGGACTAAGTCAGAGTGGTCATGATCAGTAGCTAAGACGTGAGACCTAATAATACCAACCTTGTTGATAAAGAAATTCAGAAGAGTTATTGTGTTTTCGACAGTGGCACCAGAAAGCACAGTAACCTGGTTAAATACAGTGCTTATTGCACTAAACAAGGATTTAGGGCTATGTGCATTTTTAGCAATAATATCTGGAAAATGTTTTTCTTTAGCTGCTTTAACAAGACGTTGATAGGTTAATAGGACATCTCTCAGTATTTCGTAGGACACTTGCAGCTTATCTTTCTTCAATTTCCTCTCTGTTTGATGAGCAAAGATTTTAGATAAGCAAAAATATTAGAATACAAACAAAGATCAAGCAATGTAATTTATCTCTATGGGAGTGGAGCAGTTCCGGTCATGGGCATGTCACCCAAAAGTCATAAACAACATTTTGCAAGTTCATTAACTACCAAAGATCACGTTTGCATGCAGCCCCATCGTCACAATGCCTGAAAGCTGCTGGTTGACATAGCATGATAAAATAATCCTTTGGCATGGTGAAATATTAAATGTTTTCAGCTAGTTCACGTAATTTAGCATATTGTTTGTGCAAATGTTTGTGAGTCGGCAGTAAATGGGTTTAGTCCCTATCCTGACGTGGCAGATGTATGGTCTGTTAGACACATCATCTGGGTAGCTGTCCATTGAAACAGTAGGGCAGGCACTTTCAAAAAAATACTTTGCAGGTTATTGAGCAAACCTGTGAACCACCCTGTGACTGTTTTGTTTATATCCACCCTTGCAGAAGAAACATATTGTTCATCAAGAAAAGCCTTTAGTGCTTTTCTCTTCTAATAATAATGTGTAATAAAACCGATGCTATATTGCTAGCCTGGTGTCGCCACACTGGCTACACCCCACTGGGAAGTGTTTGCAATCGTTGCCTCCTACTGGGCACAGACCTCTGATTGATTTTGCAGCATTTAACCAATCGCTTGACTTCAACATCATCTCACTAACCCACCCTGATTGGACCGCCAGCCGGGTGGCTGTGAAAACTCTAATGCGAACAGGGTTTGCAGATGTTGATTGGCCACACACTAGGTTTACCGGTCTGAAGCACAGATGTTCAAGCTCTTTAAATCTAAACTGAAGCTTCTCTCCACAAGTCGAACAGAAGTGGCCAGAAGTGCACCTCTCTGCTCAATGCTATGTGGTATAAGTGCAGTGTGTTTGGTAAATAACTTACCTTAGTGGAACTTGTTGTAATTGGTTTAAGGTGGTCCACTCACCTGCTAGTCTACTTATTTGATTGAGATAGCCTCTTTGACAGACACTTTTTACCATTTTAAATGACCAGAGTGAAACACATTGTGGAGCAAGAAAAACCATGTTTATTTTTACTAGGCTAGGTAGTAATCTTACAGTATAATATAAAATGAGTAAATATTCCAAGTACACATTCACTGTTACATTAGGTACAGTACACATTCTACACTTTCTTAAACAATATTACAAATTGTAAGTTTGCTTTATAAACTATGACCACAATTTATATGTTGGGGGGATTTTAAATTAGCGGTCCCGAAAGGGTTCTGGGTTTGATGCCTGACATGCACAGTTTACCAATAAATATCTTTGACCGAGATGCCAAACACAAACCTTGTTCATAATGTCCACTCACTTTTAGTTGCTTTGGATATTATTGCATGCAAAATGACTGAACTGAACATATTTGCTACTCAACTTGTTACTTGTTTATCACGATGGTGGTGTGTGGGGGAGCAGTAGATAAAGCAAGCAATTTGTCAAACATTGCCCTTGTATTTCATGACAATGTGCAATCCTGCATGAATACAATGTTGTGTGGACATCAGTACTGTACGAGTTCATACTGCAATAGTACACACTTTCTACAATTATGGTTGGCTTCCTTTTAAAACATATAATTTCCCCATTTTTTTCTATTTGAGGTATGGATTTGACTAAACTGTAATGGCATATGGGGAATTCCATGGTCTTCAGCACTGGCATATTTCTTGCTGAAATATGATGTTTTTGTGAACAGGAATGCATGGTAACTGCTTCCAGATGCTTTAATTTATATTCATCTTTCTACTCTCATGTGAGGGATGTAATCAAGGTTATGTTTATTTTAATGATGTGCGTGTGTATTTCCATTCCACCCTTTAAACTATAAAATAATAACATTTAATTTATGAAAGAAATTTCCCTAATTCATTTGATCCTTAGCAAATCAATGAGTGCATAACTTAGGCACATTCTCTCCCTTACCCCACTATCCATCTCCATAGTGTGGGAATGGGACATGATGGAGGATAAAGGGCCTCGTGTAGCTGACTACTTTGTGGTTGCTGGCCTGACTGACACATCCAAACCTCTGGAGGAGGAGCTCCATCTAGAGGACGCTGGCTCCAAGTGCGTCAGAGCCAAAGCCCCTATCACCGACATAGCGGTGGTCATCCGCTCTCTGGGCGAGGAAGTACCCCAAGGCTTTACCTGTGTGGAAGCCACGCCATCGGGCCTCTCTGCAGAGCTGAATGGAGGCAGCCTCCGGGGCCCCCAGATCTTCTTGTGTTTCAGGCGTGGCAGAGACAAGCCTCCCCTGACAGACCTCGGGTGAGTTGCAGTAATATACCTGTCACTGACACTCTACTCATCTAGCTCTAATCCCTGCCCTTGCTTAAATCCATAAAATCGGCTCACATGCACATTTTGTAGTTTGACCTCTTAGCAATGGATACGTTATTGTAGATCCAGGACGTTCTTTGTCTTTTATGGGAAAAATATTAGGGATGGCACGATCCAGCTTTTTCAGTCCCGATACTGATACAGATACCAGCACTTTGGGTATCGGCCGATACCGAGTACCGATCCGATTCCAGTGTTAAATTAAGTTATAAGATAAGATGCAAAGTAAATGACAGCCAATCTCTATTTTAGGACTTAGAAGCCTGCTGCTGATAGTGTGGCCTGGGTAGGTTAGACATGGCTGATGCTTGACAGTAGACCTAAGCGTGTACATTTATTCAATTGGATCAGCCCCATGGATCGGTTACAACTGTCCAATTGTCACCGATACCGATCCAGCTATTTAAGTCAGTATCGAACTGATTTCCGATATCAGTATCGTATCGGTGCCATCCCTAGTAAATATACTGTGCGTAGACAGACATATAAAAGTAATAAAATTAAAGAATTAAGTATTATCTGGTAAATAGAGGGACACCTTTCTTTGATTTGTGTCTGGACTTACCCATGTGTCTATATCCAGAATTAAACATCTTTATTTTGAAACAGAGAGAGTGCCTGAGTGGCTGGCACCACTCTTTACTCTTTACCCCTACAGCTCTCACAGGCTCACAGTGTTTCTTTCTCCCCCAAAATCTGGGGATGATAGCATCTTACAAACTTGAAGTCACTCAGTTAGCACCAAGCTACAGACATGTGCGATGTTACTCTCTTTGTAGAAAAGAGCACATATTTGACTGTGTATTGGTTAAATCACCTCAAGGTTACTCACCTCATTTAAAAGCCATCTCTCTCAAATGGCTGTAAAATGTGCCAATGTTAGTCACAAAGTGGTTGTTGCTACTGAAGGTGTAATACTGAAGGTCAAGCTTATCCATTAAACCCGCTGTGCCCCAGGGTTCTGTATGAGTGGAAGGAGAAGCTGAAGCCCGGCTGTCACATCGTCCAGACAACCCCCTCGGGTCGCCCGGCCAACATCAGCAACTCATCTTCTCAACGCATCTACGTCACGTACCGGCGCGCCCCTCATAGCCAGCCTCACACATCGCTGGCCGTCACTAATGTCTGCATCATCGTCCCTGGCAAAGGGGAGAGCCCCCCACACACCTTCTGCAAGGTGGACAAGAATCTCAACAGCAGCATGGTGAGAGACAGCACTGTCAACACTACTGTAATGACGGCTATCTGGCAGCGTGTACAGCAAATTGCTTTCCTTGTGATGGTGTCGCTAATGATGGTCTATGTGTTCCCGGGTCACAGTGGGGGTCCTCTGTTTACCTGTGCTATAAGAAGTCTCTGGCTAAAACCAACACGATAGCATACAAAGCAGGTAAAGTACTGCATGAGCTTGACATTTGAGCCGTGGTCAGTTCCATGTTTTTGATCCATGATGCACAAAGTGAACTAACAAAACAACATTAAATACTGTATACAGTAGCCAATAGGCCATAGGACATTTTAACAACAGTGAACGATGTGCATGTTAATCTTGTATTACAGTATTTAAAGCTATAGTCCACAGAATAATTGCTATGATTCAATAAAAAAGAAAAGAAACCACCTGGTATATTGTGATTCAATACATTATCTAAAACTCCTTTTGTGTTTAACAGGTCTGCTGTGTAGATACCCTGAGGCGGACTATGAGTCTTTCCCCCTACCTGAGTCTGTGCCTATGTTCTGCCTGCCAATGGGGGCTACTGTGGAGTGCTGGCCAAGCCACACCAAACATTCCCTGCCTGTTTTTTCCACATTTGTATTAACTGGAGCCTCAGGAGAAAAGGTGGGATCTTGTAGCCTGTTTGTTTGTTTTCTTACCTCATATTATCAGTTCTCGTTCATTTCCTTTGTGTGTCTACTTGTGAAATCTCTTTTGGTATTATAGTGACTACTTTACACTAAATGCAAACACGCTACATGCTCTCTCAGTGTGTGCATGTTCTGTAGCAATTATCACTTGTGCATTAATGTGATGATGAATGAAGTTAGAAATGCTGACTTAATAGAAGTTAGATAGAAAATTGGTTTGTAAGTGGTTCCCGGCTATTGAGCGCAGTGCAGCATAAATATCAGTTAATCTTTTGAATGATGTATTTCTCATTCTAAGCTTGCCACCAAGTTGTACAGTGCATAAAAAATGCTTAAATTCCCATGGCATCTTCCCTTCAAGCCAGCTTGCGCCTGTTATAGTTTATTTACATTTAAGAAGAGACTTGAAACGGCAAAGGATTTTTTAACTGCTTCATGCTAAATTCTAACGAGAATATTAATGCTAGGAATTATACCGCAAACTTTATTGCCGTGAAATATATACAGGTTGCTGGCATGCCTTGAGTGTGTATTATGAATGAGTATTCATCTAATGAATCTAATGCATTTTCTAATGCAATGTCTTAATGCAGGTGTATGGTGCGGCCATCCAGTTCTACGAGCCCTACCCAGAGGAGAGCTTGACTGAGCGACAGCGCTGTCAGCTGGGCCTTCAAAGCACAGACCTTCGGCCCGTTGGAACCAGGAGTGTCCACAGCAACAAGAGCATCTGCCTGCTGTCCCACTGGCCCTTTTTCCAGTCCTTCCGGAGTTTTCTCACGTTCCTGTACCGATACTCCATCTCTGGCCCTCATGCACTGCCTATTGAAAAGTGAGCAGTGTTTCATGTGTTTTTGTGTGTGTGTGTTTTTGGTGCTGTGGCACCAGAACGGGTTAATCTTGGGCTTATTATATACAGTATATGTATAACAAAATAAAAATACTCTGCTCTTATATACTTAGCACTTAAGTATTAGGCACTTTATTATTCAGGCCACTAGGACCTTTGTTGGATGATTTAGTTATATATTGACGTGGTTGTAGACATGATGACAACATGCTGTAACTATTCTGATATCATATTGGTTGCTTACAATGGCTGGTGTATGACTCTTTACAACTAATGCAAATGTACAAATGTGTAAAAGCGTCTGCCAAATGCCGTAAATGTAAATGAAAATGTTATTGTGTGTCTTTATCGCCATCATATCAATCTGTTACAGTATGTATTAATATGTCCACAGGCACATTTCTCACTTCATGCAGACGGTACCGTTCCCCTCCTCTCAGAGGCCACGGATCCTAGTGCAGGTTAGTGCTCACCGGATGCCTGCAATCTCTATGTTGTTCTGGGCTATTTTGGTCTTTCCATTCGCTGCCGTCACGGAACATGTTTCTTCAGCAGAATAGGTTCTGTTTACTTAGCCATGTATTCCTATGTGTCCTGTGCAGCTGTCTCCACACGATAGCCTGATTCTGAGCCAACCCGTGTCCTCTCCACTGCCTCTCAGGTAATTAGATTAGCAACGCACAGTTTGCAGAAACTACATGATATAATGTGAAGTTGAATTCAAATGGTAAACGTACAATGCACTGGCTTAATGTATGTGTGTCATTGCTCTCCGACAGTGGCGGAAGCCTTTCCACACTGCTACTGAATCTGGGTCCAAAAAGCGCAGCCACGCTTTTGGTCCTAGCCGTCACTGAGCACAAGATCTTGGTCCACTCCCTCCGTCCTGCTGTACTAACCAGTGTAACAGAGGCCTTGGTGTCTGTGAGTCTTTCTTTTTTATCTATGGCATACTTCTAACAACAAAGAACTGGAGCCAGAGACGGACCACTTAAAGGATGCTGAACAGAACTCTATAGCAGAAGTTGGTAACGCCAAAGGTGACGGTTGAATGCACAATTCCCGTCCCCCAAAGAGGCAATTGTCTGCTTTACAATGGCCAAACCCTTTACCTACAATTGTTAATCTTATTATTATTATTATAAATTATTATAAAACTATAAAAAGTGCTCTGCAGATTAGACTGATGACTGTATACAGTACATGCAATTTTGAAGTCCCAGTGCTCATTGAAAGTGCAGTTATGGTTCTCTTCCCATTCACTTAGACAGGGCCTTGATCTTGTTGGCCCGAAAAACTGTAACCAGGATGGTTGCCAAGGGGCCACACTGGCCTATGAGGATCCCCCACCGTCGTGTGTTATCATCTTCTATGTTCTGTATTTCATGCACAGTATTGATGACACGTTCTCCATCTCTTCAGATGATCTTCCCGTTTCATTGGCCCTGCCCCTATATTCCCCTCTGTCCGCTGGCTCTGGCCGACGTGCTCAGCGCTCCATGTCCCTTCATCGTGGGCGTGGACTCCCGCTACTTTGACCTGTACGTGCCCCCGGCCGACATCAGCTGCGTGGATCTGGACACCAACTCCATCTCTCAGTGAGTATTGAGCGATGGTCACCGTTGAACACCAAACACATTACTGGTTCATGGGGGTGTTGTATCAACACAAGCCTTCCTCGTGTGCTGGAGTGACTGCAATGTGAAATATTCGTGTTGCATTGAAAATAACACAGTTTCCACTGATATTCCACAGCAGATATACTGTGGAGAGATTAGGTTGTCTGTTTTTCTGTTTTTCACCATACATCTCTAGTGTTTGCTGGAGTGGCCTCCCCTAGTAATAAAAGCCATATGGTGTATTTTCAGTAAGGGGGAGAAGAGGGCTTTAACATGGAAGATATTGCCTAGGAGGGCTTGCAAACATCTTCTGAATACACTTGGCAAGCTCTACCAGCAGCTCGTTGAGGGTGCGTATTCATTCATATGTGTTACAAGTTAAAGTTGTGGCTTTGCGTTTAATGTATTCTGTATGTTGTCTTTGTAAGGGTGCACTAAATATGAACCCATAGCATCCATTGGAACTGAAAGATGAATAGGCTGCCACTGTTAGTTTTGTAGCTTGTATGCAACTTTATTGACTAAATGTTATCCACCGTCGTCATAGCAACCGCCCCACTGTATTCCGCAGGCGGTAGGCTGAACCACGAGGAAGGACACGTGGAGCAGGCGCTCACCGACCGTGAGCTCAACAATGGCGTGAGCCTCCACACCCTGGAGCTGGCCATCCAGGAGGCGTTCCTGCGCTTCATGGCTGCCATTCTCCGGGGCTACCGCGCCTTCCTGCTGCCCATCACACAAGCCCCGTCGGAAAAGACCACCGACGCCAGCTCCCTCTTCGACCTTCAAGGTAATTCATGATTCAGGTTAAAGATATAGTCAGCCATTCTAGAGAAAGCCAAATTGGATGCGCCCTCAGAATCTCCGCCACACATATTGGAAACGCAATGCAAAGGCTATGATATTGTGGTTGTGTGCCGTCTACACAACAACATTTGTGCTGCTGTTTATGGAGCCAGGGATGTGTAGAAGTACTACATTCTTTTTTTCCAGCATGAACATTACATGAACATTACATGAACATTACATTTCTCAATGCCAGAAGGACGTAACTGCTTTATGATCAATTAAGTCTTTTGGTTTTTAATGAGTAACTCTACATGTATTAAGAATTCACTCGTGCCCTTCTTGGCAGTAGAAAGAGCTCATCGAGAGCTCAAGGGTGATGTCTACGTTTCACCCAAAATGTAACATAAGCCCCTCTGGTTTTCACCCCTCCATAGAATGACAAGCTAGTGGACCGCAAATAGACATTTGGTGAATTTGCATTTTAATGCATCTTAATAATATGCTATTGCAATTGAAATTCTGCTTTACTTATAGGGTTTTGCCACACCCCTTGATTCTGCTTTGTACTAAGCCTCCATTGTAAGCAGGATAGGGACGCTGAGTTAGGAGGGCATGTCTGACTGCTCCACTCTGCTCTTCTGTGGGTTGTTTTTGTTTGAACAAAGTGACTGCACTTTGAACCAGACTTTCATTCTCTTTAATTATGTGGGTTCAGAAGACTGTCAGTACCCGGCCTTCCTAGTGATTTACAGATGCAATACGTCAGGGTGTCAAATTCTTGAGCCACACAATACAAATGTGCCATAAATTACCTCAGTAATGACGATGACGATTTAGATGTATCCACTGTGGAACAAGGCATGGGCGACATGCCAGAGAACTCATTGTGATTAATAGTGTCATGTCCCAGTACATTTGTGTGTTCTTATGTAAGCAGTTAACCAGAGAACCACTCCGCTGTATTCATTTCCCAGAAGTGTGGGTTTGCTGTGGCCTTGACTTTGACTTCATAAGCCATTTGTGTACATCAGGCTCTAATATTCTGGTCTAAGCAATCAGATATTGATGTTTTCTGTATTCTGCTTGTCATGATTGTTATCTTTCCTAGGCTTCTTGAAGACCAGAGATCGCTCCCATCATAAATTCTACTCCCTGATGACGAAAACACAGATGTTTATCCGCTTCATAGAGGAGTGCTCCTTTGTCAGTGACAAAGATGCAAGCCTGGCGTTTTTTGATGAGTGTGTTGATAAGGTAGGATTTAAGAGTTAGCAGACATAGAAGTAGAGGTTTATGTTGTTCAGTGTGGGGAAAACAAATCAGATAACATGGTGCATCATTCTATTCAACAGACTTATCAAATGAGAATATTATAGGGCCCTATTCATCCTTTCTACAATGTAATTGACTATTGTCAGCTATCATCATTTTAGCTACATAGATAGATTATTTATGTTGTGTTATCAATCACTTTTAGAACATTTCACACAGTATAATAAACATGTATCTGTCAGTAATGCCCATTTTATATCAATTTACTATATAATTAATAATTTCTCAGTTTTTTAATTGTATTTTTCTTTAGTTATTGTTATTATCTCTGCACAATAATTATAATCAGAAGGTGTTTTCCTTTGTCTTTCCTTTCTCTTCACTTCCCTCCTTTGTCTTTTCTTTGTCTTTGCCTCCTGTCCTGTTATCTTGGTCCATGGCATACAGCTATTCATGACTGGAGGCAAGGTGAGCCTCCAGCTTGTGTGGTCTGCTATGTTTGATATTCTGTGTATAAACAGTACAGTAGACCTGT
>JAODOY010029767.1:0-22551 GCA_025399855.1 Forbesichthys papilliferus | reverse complement strand
ACACTGACTTGAAAAATCTACCACAAGCTATCAAGAAGCATGCTAAATCGTCATCACATATTCAAAGTCAAATTTCTGCAAGGCGGCGAGAGAGGCGGGCGAGCACTGCTGATCTCTCGCCTCCACGGAGCTATTTTTGCCGCTTTGGCCCCGTCTTGCGCAGGCTTCGATTGCCAGCTCCATTGAGCCACAGCCACGGGACCAAGACAGCCGTGTTCCCCGGACTCATTTCTACAGAAAATTCCCGGTCCCCTATTTATAGGAACATCACAGCTGCTGCAAGGCGGCGAGAGAGGCGGGCGAGCACCGCTGATCTGGGCACATGTTCCCCTGCCTACCCTGACGTATATCTCACCATACGTCCCTGCCTAAAACAGATGTTTATCTGTTCAAAAATAAGTGAAGATGTGTTAAATGAGTTAAATTGTTTTTATTATATGTTCTATTTTCAATAGCTTTTTTTCTGAATGTATCAGAAAAATCAAACAAACGTTATTTCGCTCAGTAAGATGCCCTACACAAAACACAGTCCATGATTATTTGAAATAAAATTTAGCTATTTTCTAAAAAAGTAGTGATTTTGAAAAAAAAGCTATTGAAATTTGACATTTTTACACAAAATTATTTCACTATATAACATTATTAACAATATTACACTATATATACTAAATAAAAATGTACTGTGTTTTGTGTAGGGCATTTCACTGGGCAATTTAAACTATATTAAAACTTTCTGACACATTCAGAAAAAAAGCTATTGACATTTAAAATGTTCTAAAAAGAATTCTAAACTTTATTTCAAATAATCATGGACTGTGTTTTGTGTAGGGCATCTTACTGAGCTAAATAACGTTTGTTTGAACTTTCTGACACATTCAGAAAAAAAGCTATTGAAAATAGAAAATATAAAAAAACGTTTTAACCCGCCAATACTGGTTATCTATGTTCCTACTTTCAAAATAACATAATTATCTATAAAAAGCAGCACATTTCCATGTCTTTCTGAACAGTTAAACATCTGTTTTAGGTTGATAGGTGATGTAGTCAGTCTTAAATACGTTGAATATGTACTTTGTCGACGCTCCCTTACTTGCGCTGGTTATGTGAAGACCGACCACAAAGTTGCGGGACATCTGAATGTCAAACGTAAAACTACCTTTACCACGGTATCTTCTGCGCATCCCCCAACTTTAGGTTACTGTTGCCGAAAATATTGCAGATACGGCGGTAGCCTGTTGTTTAAGCAGAGACTAACTCCAAATGCACATTTGCTGGTGTGTTTGTTCCAGGTGGTGTCAAGTGATGATTCTGCTTTTAAAGAACCATATCCTCCATCCTCTGATGGGAACATTACTGTTGAGGTTTGTCTGCAATGCGTTTGGCTAACTTGCTCTGATACATTCAACCATTTCACCAAAGGCAGCTAAAACGAACATAATTTATAATAAACTATACTTTGATGTTTGACCACAAAGAATAATATAGCTATAATCATGTGTTTCTAGTCATGTATGTCCTTGAGCGTTTTTAAAGGCATCCTGAAAATAAAATGTACTTGAATAGACTCCAAAATATATATTTTATTACATTTTTAGGCATTTACACACAAAAACAAATTCAATACAGATATATTTACATGTGTTGTTAAGTCAATGTAGCATCATCACTAAAGCATACACCTGCGTGTACTAACGTACAGTCCAATCCGGTTATGCTTAAATATGGAGTAATCATTCCATTCCCACAGAATCCAGTTCATTCAGGAATCTCTGACACTTGGTCATTAGAACTTTGATGGCCTCTGTGACCAGGACATCTGGCGTTAAGATGCCAGTCGACTCCACTGTAACTGTGGATTCAAATAAAAACCATTAGCACAATATTAAAATGATGGTTGCAAAACAAACAACTGTGTGGACAAGCTGTGACAGTATAAGAGTCAGAGCAGGTTATTAATACCCTGGTGTAAACAGACCCAATATTCACTTTGAGAATATGGTCTGTTAACAGTAATTGCCTGCTAGGCATAGACCTCTGAAACCTCTTGAAACTATTGGACAACATTTAAACAATCAGCGGTGGTAGTCTAGTTCTACCACCATTTCTTGATTTAAACGTCATCTCTGATTGGTCCGCCAGCAAGTGGCTGTGAAAATGCTAACAGGTTTTCCAGACTATAATCTCAGCAGAACTTTTTTTTTATTTGAGAGCAATAGTCAGGCAGAGACAGGCTGTTATTACAGGTGTGTGCCTGCAACACAGCCCTGAATATATACACATGGTCACTCTAATGTGTAAAGAGCACTACCATACATTCCTCTCAATTTGACACAAACACTTCTTTACACTAAACTGTGCCAATACAGACACGATATTCATGACTGGATAAGACAACCATCCACACAAGCCAGGGCCGGCCCAACGCATAAGCGACCTAAGCGACTGCTTAGGGCCCCCTGGCCACCAGCCCCCCCCCCCCCCCTCTTTATTCTATCAATGACTGTGACCCTAATGAAGAAGTCAAACAATGAATAGATGGATGGATTATGTAAATGGTTGGTAATCATTAAAAAAATGCAGTAGGCCTATTGTGCTGTGTTAAGATGGTATCTTATCACTCACATTAAGCAATGCCAAAAAAACAGACTTTGAGGCAGATAAATGTAAAAAGACAATTATATCAAATAACTAGCAAGGTACAGGCATGGTTGCATGACAATTTACAGTATTTGTCTACTGGTTAATAATATTTTTCAGTACACTATGTTCAGTAGGCTATAACACTTTGTGCTGTTACCACTTTGAAAATTAGCTTTAGTGTAAATGAACACCAGATTACTGTTGTGAGTTTGTTACCTTTAAAGATGAAAAACCATAACCATAACATGACATTGGTTTGATGAAAGAAACACATCTAGCTATACATAATTATATTACAGGGTTCCCACTAGTCATGGACATTTTGGAATATCATAGAATTTTAATAAAGTATATTCCAGGCATAGAAAGTTAATGAATCTTAAAATGTTTTGGGTCAAGTAAGGCAATATCTGTGAACTTAAACCAGAGGAAGGTTACTTCCCCTAACAAAAAACACAGAAGAGCAGGGACAGCTCAGCAGGGACAATAATAGTACATTTAAATAGTTAATCTACAGGAGAATTTGAAAGCAATACAGAATGCCCGATAGCCTTACTGCATTCTTTTTTTGTCACCTGATGCTTAGATGCAGCGTTTTCCTTTACATAAAAAAAAGAAAAATGTAAACCTTTAATTTGATGGAAAAAAGGCACAAATTGATGCTTGATTTGACTTGGAGTGGGAACCCTGACATTAATAATGGGTGTGATAGATTTACAGCTGGTGTGCGAATGATCGAGCATCGGTAAGAGTGAATATTACTGGCGGTGGGGGGGCCCCCAAATTAAATTCTGCTCGGGCTTAGAGCCCCTTTAAGGCTTGGGCCTGCTCTGACACAAGCCATTGGACTGTGAGATAATTCCATGCATTAAGGATGGTGTAACATGTAATTCACATTCAATGAAAGCAAACAGCGGTATAGTGAATGCCAGGTTACAAAACAGGGAGAAGTTAGGCTTTTGTGGGTTGAACACACATGGCTAACAGCAACAAAGCGATATTTTTTGTACTGCTACATTGTTGTGTTTCAGCTGTACAGATGCACAAGATGGTACATTGACTGAGCATATTCTGATTTTAAATGTCATGCATTTTACATTAGAATGATGGCATACATTAAAGACAAAATACAACATTTAGTACTAAATTGGTGGTACTAAATTCTGATGGGACAAATACTCACAAATATGTATACAAAAAAAGTCATTGCGCAATATTTGTCATGCCCATTCAATTTAGCAAACGTGTTTGAAAGTAGTTTGTAGCAAACGTTCAGTCTACAGTCCATTGTGTCCTATGTCTTGGGACACAATGGACTGTGGACTACCAAAGTCTACTACTGAAACCCACGTGGAGCTGTGGCTTTTCTTTTGTGCAGAGATCCTTCTGTGAATATAAAAATGCCTGTACATAGGAAATTCGGCATGGTGCGAGAACTTTGCCCGAGTGCTAATGTGCAGTCTTTGTCTACGTTTGGAGAAAAACTTTTTTCCATAATGTTTCATATAATATACAGTATACCTATGGAGACACTTACAGATGAAATGGTCTCGCACTCTTGCCAGCTTCACCAAGTTCTTTAGGTCATCGTGTCTGAGGACTTCTCTAGTGCATGTATCCAAACGGCTATTAAGAACTTTGGCCATCTTTTTCCCTGTGGTGGAGAACATTTCTTTGAATGCAATAACCACATTATTAAACAGAATTCAGGGCCACTTTCACAAGTAATCCTAAGGCTCAACTGGTCCTTAAATTCATGCAAATATGAATAGCAAAATCATTTCAGTGTTTGTTTTTGGGCTACAGGAAGGATTATTGGCCTATAGCAAGGCCAAACGTACTCTGCACCAGATTGATTACAATGTGTGCAAATACAAACCAAATGTATTATGTATTATACTAGGCTACTACTAGGCTACACGGTGGCCCAGTGGATAGCACTGTGGAACCCCAGCCGACCCGGCCTTTCTGTGTGGAGTTTGCATGTTCTCCCTGTGTCTGCGTGGGTTTCCTCCGGGTATTCCGGTTTCCCACACTATCAAAAACATGTCAGGTTCACCCTCCAGTCAGTGCTGTTGACCAGACACTGGCATCCATCAGGAGTCGGTCCCCACTGCTCCCTTTGGGGATGGGTTAAATGCAGAGAATGAATTTCTCCTAAGGGGGATTAATAAAGTATGATGATGATTTCTGATGATGATTTCTATTTCTATGGCTTGGGTAGAGCTGCACCATATTGATTACAATGTGTGCAAATAGAAAATAAAGTATGATTTCTATTTAGAGAAATAGAAGGATGGATTGAAGGATTAATAATTTTCAAATTGTGAATTGAAACAATGTGATTAGCACAACTCAAGGCCTGCGATTTATATGCGCATCTGACCCAAGTATTTTGTAGTATGAATGGTTGTAAAAATGCATGCCTTTCAGCCCTAGCTTGTTATATTGAAATTATTTACGAAAAGACTGGTTATCTGATCAGCTGCTAGAACAGCTACAGCATAATTTAAACACAAAAAGTACATTTCATTTACCCTTCACGTCTATCACATCTATTACTCCTGGAGAGAAACATCGTTTAAGCCGCTCTGCCTTTTCTCCCTCAACTGGCTCCAGCAGTGTGATCTCTGGCAGGAGTCTGTAACTGGCTGTAGCTACTGGAGAGAACTTGGCATGGTCCTTACCTGTACAGGAAAGACACAGGAGCACCTAAGTCACATTAAAAGCAATCACAACACGTTCGCGTTTACATACTGTATAAACATATCTGATGTTAAGGATGCACCGATAGGCCTTCTTGACTGCAAACAGCAAATATTAGATCATTCACTGCTGGCAGTGGCCGATGTTTATCCATTGTGTCGCATCACTTTTACGCTGGCTAAATGCTAAATTGGAGTAGCTCTAATTGATAGTACTGTAATACCATCCATATCAACCATTACCTGGATACGACTCCTGCATGGTGTAAGAAGATAACAGGTGCCGTTTGTTTTCAAATAAATGTGAAAGAAAATGCCAGCCACATGGGCCAACATCGGCATAAGCATCAGCTATTGGTTATTTTAAACATCTGTACTGGCCCAGAATTTCATGATGGTGCATCTCTATCTGATTAGCTTTTCTATTGCTCATGTATCACTTTTTGTGGTAATAAAGTTATTATATTTAGCCTTCTGCTGATTCATAAAAGCTGTTACATTAAAAGTTCTGATAGGTTGACGAGCGGACTCCCAGTATGCCTATTCAATTATCTGAACACCAACTGCCCCCTTGTGGTGTCCGACAGGGTTGCACCCTTGACCACTATACATTAGCTCAATATACTGTACAACCACTATACAAATCAAGTCAATATATTACTGTAAATGAGTAATGATTAACTGTTCTACAGCCAAGACATCATGACATATTCTGTTTGTAAATGTAATGTAGTAGTCCAGATCTAATACCCAACGTGAAAGAAATTAGAACACAGAGCTCCCATAGCTCCTGTTAGTGAGGATAACGGTTGCCAATAGTCTACCAAATTTTACATTGTCTAACCAATATCATTTCAGTTGTAGAACACTGCATTGCAAACTGGACGCATATGGGCGTGACTGCTATTTTGTTGTGCAAAAGACCATATGCCAGAGAGACTTGTAATTAGCAGCATCATATAATTTGATAAAAAAACTTTGCCATTGATTTGACATTTTGAACATTAACCAAGCTGCAGGGTGGATGCGCTCGTCTCGCTCTCATAGACACTCACGTAAATAATTGCCGAACATATGCCATTTGTCATCTCCTGGTTGTCCCTATAGCAAGGCAAAAAAATAAGGGTGAGCGAGCGTTCGCAGTCGCTGCCTCAAGACTGTGGAATGAGCTCCCTCTTCCTATTAGACTGGCCCGTAGCCTTCCTGTTTTTAAACCACAACAAGAAACACTTTTACTCGTTGGCTTTTAAACCTGCTTGAGTTTATATTTTGTCACAATGCTCTTATTTGTTGTGTTTAATGTGTGTACATTTGTTGTTTTATCTATTTACCTATGTGATGTACAGTATTAGCACTTTCGTCAACTTAGTTGTTTTAAAATGTGCTCTATAAAGTGGATTTGAATTGGATATGCGACCAACCTACAGTTTTAAGTGAATAGCCCTGCTCTACACGTTTAATGAAAGTCAAACAAAGAAACAAGGTAAGATGGAATAAAAATCACAACTGCAGCTTCAAATCATGTTCATTTACCGATGCCTTTCACACAGTGCATGACTAGGTCCAGCTCCTGGCCTGGTCGTAGCTGGGCTATGAGGATGTCTCCATGCACCGGGCCAATATTAGCATCCGCAAATACGTCTGCCTGGTTACCAATGGGCATCCACTTAATGTCCTTGGAGTACACTAAGATGAGACATTACAGAACATGATTGACATGAAGAACATCATCATAATGTATATTATTTTGCACACAGACTGTGGGCAGGATAATAGCACATCAATATATACCCATATGATTTAGGTAAAGTTCACGTGGGTTAGAGGAATCTTTGCTGGCTGTAGGGTTTCTTCTGCATTTTATTTTAAGTTCAAGTTTAATTGTGTCTATTTCAGAACCTTCCTCCTCTCCTGACTCATCGCCTGTGAACAGAAAAAAAAAAAAAAAATACAAGTAAGAAGAAATTTGATAATCTTGTGGCTCAGGAATATTTAAACTGGTACACTTTTGTTGTTTGTAAACCCTTGACAAAAGGAAAAATGTGTTCCCAAATGTATATAATAAATTAAGCCACATACATTTTATGGCTTTAGTAATCTAGTAGTATACATCTGAAAGTTGACGTTTAGCCAGTGACTAGCTGAATATTTTAGTATTTAATAAATCAACTTTGTGGCATGTCTTTCCTAACATCTGAATTGGACCACATTTTAGCTCAGGGATTTGTGAACAATACAG
Organism: Forbesichthys papilliferus; assembly: GCA_025399855.1. Lineage (NCBI taxonomy): Eukaryota > Metazoa > Chordata > Actinopteri > Percopsiformes > Amblyopsidae > Forbesichthys > Forbesichthys papilliferus. Next base: position 14,967 of record JAODOY010029767.1, on the reverse strand, counting down.
ACTTGAGCTATTGACTTTGAATGAACTGCTGTCCTGTTTGCTGAGATTATGTATTTTATGTGTTTTTTTTAGCTATGGCTGGTCACCACTGTAAAAGGAAAATGGGAAGATGATTTTACCCGCAATTCGATACTCAAACAGTCTAGGGTCAGCTTTAATGGGAATGAGGCCCAATCTGTGCGCAAGGATTTCATCTTGAACAATAGATGTGTTATTATAGATGAACACCTTCTCAACAGCCATAGTTGGCACCTAAAAAACACAAAGCAATTAAAGTCGTTAGACCTTTCTGTTTCTCTCCAGGTTTACCTTGCTTATTCATTATCTTTAGAAAACTACACCATGTGTGACAGCACTACTGTTTTGCACTGAATGACAAAGGAGTACATGACAAGCTAAAAATGGCCCAATGACAGTCAGATAAGAACATAGTAACAGAGGGCTACCGGTACCTCTGCAAGTAATATCCTTCGGAAGGCATTGGCAATTGCAGCATCTATCCCCACCATGTCAAACTCCATGCAATTATCATCCATATCAACAACATCGATTCTGAAATTCTGCAATGCGAGGTGACATCAGAATTTAATTAAAACCAGGGAAAAAAAACAGTGTTAACGATTTAATCTCATCAATACTCGTAAAACTCGGCAATTTAACCTTTTGAAATCTTTGCATATCCCATGTGTCATCGTAGCCTGGGTAGTTTCCCGGGAAATCTGTTGTATGAACCTGAAACAAATCAAGTATACAGACACAGTCACGCCCACTCCAAAGTGTACAACAGGCAGAATAGTATTTTCCCCATTTCTGCAGACGTGTTCTCGTTATATTCAGCAAATAAATACTTAAATTACCTGATCTGTTTTCCATGTATATGTTTAGCATACATAAAATACCGTAAGTAGCCTAACCACGGCCGTATATCACAGCACGCAATGCCTTTCAGAAAAACAACAATAATAATAACAATAATACCAATAATACTACGACAGCAGAAGACCCTTGGCAATATTATTTTATGATAAGCCTATACGATCCAGATGGCTGAATCGAGGCCGACGTCGTAACGCCTTCATCCAATCTGTCCATATACCCATAAGATACATCACAAACAGAGGTTGTTATTTTGTAAATAACGTTTACATAAAACAACTTACATTCTTTACACCAAATTCCTGCAGTATTACTCGATTGCGAATTTCTTCCACGTTGCTCATGGTGGCGGACATTTTGCTAGGTGACGTAGGATAAACCACATCCTTGCAGACTACAGCAAGAGAGAAGTATCACAAAGCCCTGATTCGATTCCGTGGGTTTATAGGTATATGGTTTCATCATCACCAATAGAGCAACAATAATATTGAATAAAATGTCGACTACCACATTGTAGGATATTAAATAGAAACTACACATGAATTACTTTCGTTTTGTAACAATCATTCAAATGTAATATTGACACAGATGTCACAGGAGGACGCGGCACCAGCACATTAATTAGCCCAATCGGTGTGCTGATTGTCTTTATTTCTCAACGTACAATATGTTAAGCAAAAAAAGTAGGTTCCCTACTTTAATCTAGATGCTTAATACTGCAGGTTGCGTCCACGAGAGGACGATAAAACGCCGCGTATACCATTTCCTTTTAGGCAAACACGAAAACGTAATGTCCATTGTTTGATATTACTGTTGCCTGTCTGGGGATTTATTTAATACTTTGAACTTTAATCTATAGACTACGCACTTTAGGCTACTTCAAACGTTAATCAACAATTTAAAATGTTGAGCATCTTCTTCGTGTTGTATGATTAGGCTGTATGTCAATAACAAAGTGTCTATATTTTATGACAATTGCAGTCAAGAAAACACACTTAATTGCTTTTCTATGTGCCGGCCACAGCATGAAACAATGTATATGATTATGAATATGAATATGAATATGAATATGAATGTGGTAAGAAAATGTCAGACAGAAGTAACATAAAGACATAAACACTAAATACATAATGACGTCACGGCAGAAGTTGCGCCTCTTTTGTGGAGGTATATCCAGAAGAGCCTCACAGATATGTTGAAAATATATTTGCATTTTTGATATGTGATAAAATACAATGCAATACAGGTAGACTATTACAAAATAATAATAGTAAGTCATGGATTCTTTTGTTTTCTAACGCCTATGTCAATTGTAATGATGATGTTTAATCATATGGGTATTGTCCCTCATTTCCGTTGAATAAGGAGAGGTTATCACTTGTCAGTATAGACCGTTCTCTGCACGCGAAATGCTCCTTGGATGCCCATAATATCTGCATTTGCTTAGGCCTACAAGTTTATGTGTAGTGCATAGCTATCTATTGATATGCTGTTTTCCAATAAATTGTTGACTCAAGCCTAGGGGAAAAAAACACTTCGTTAGACTTTCAGGGAGTTTCTCTTCTACCTTTTCTCTTTTTCGGGCGAAATGATAGGATATCAATCAATTCAATAACATACTGAACGTAGATAGTGTGATAAGACGCTATGGCCACGACTTCAAGTCCTCCCTATAGTCCGCTGACGTCTTTGCGTGGATATAGTGAGTTATGAAGCGCACATTTTTCTGATTGGTTCATTTGGATTCAGGAGGCGGCGACACAGAGGGGGGGAATTCCCAGTCGAGCGCTTGTTGCTCTCTGAACAAATATTAAGTTAACTACGCTGTCACTCATTCATCGCACTGTCGTCAAACAGACAATAAGATAATACAAGGGTGCGGATATCATGGACGGTAAGTAGCAACATCTTTATTTATAAACGCAATTAGGATTAGTAGACAGCTACAGAAGTAACATTGTGTTAGATTACAGCATAGCTACTGAATCGCGCCAATGTAGATCACAGTTTGATTGATATTAGATCTTAAAGCAAAAACACAAGAACAACATATTGGCTACATGGCGAGTAGTATTAGGACACATCGGCCCTATACATTTGGAATATTAAACCTTTTTATATTAACTTAAATGGTAGGCTAAGTTGTGCTAATGAAATGCATATACCCATTATTATTTAAAGGAAATAAATATTGGTCGGACATTTAATAGCCTATATCAGTTTTCTCTTTACAAGAATGGCAATTTAGATATTTATCCAGTTAATTGTAACCAAACATTTTGATCAGAAAAAGTGCAGTGAAAAAGAAAAGAATGATGTTTATGATTTATACTGTTAACAGTGTATTGCCTTTTTTCTTACTTATATCTCAATGTTTCTTCAACAGTTCACATGAACTCCTATATAGGGGACCATCAGATAAGTAAGAGCATACATAAATACTGCTTATGCCTTTTAATTTATTTGCCTGTCTCTACAAGTCAAAACTCATAAAAGCCAGAAAAAAACAGTGTGTCAGTCAAGGATATGGATGACACCTCCCTGCTTTTTACTTCCTCATTTGACATTGATTTTGTTAACCTATATATATTTCCTGTCGACTGCATTTTTGATAGTCAAGAACAGCTGGATTGATAATCATCTCGTTTTTGTAGCAAATATGCACCTGTGTGTAATCATATCAGTGCTAAATGGCTTTGCATTCTGTGGCTGTACACCTGCTTTGTTCTTGTGTCAGAATGACGTATAAGTTGATGTCAATGTGATGTGTATTTTAGAGTGTCATTCTAGCTTTGGCTAGGTCATTTAAAAGGAAGCAATCCTGCAGACCACTTAATGTACTGTATACAACCATTTCCCCCCCGTCTCTCTCTCTCTCTCTCTCTCTCTCTCTCTCTCTCTCTCTCTCTCTCTCTCTCTTTCTCTCTCTCCACCCTTGACATTTTGGTCGCTCCTCCTGTGTTCCTATAGTGGCTGAGCCAGAGATCCAGATCTTTGAGCAGCCCAAGCAGAGGGGCATGCGCTTCAGGTACAAATGCGAGGGTCGTTCCGCAGGTAGTATCCCCGGGGAGAGGAGTTGTGACAATAACAGGACCTACCCCAGTCTCCAGGTGAGCGGCCAGATAACGACAGCAGATGTGTTTGCCTTATCTTTAAAACAATGTCCGGTAGCTTCTGGCCTGAACTCAAGTTGCACGTGTGCTATATGCTGTATCTAATCACAAGGCTTTAGTTTGTATCCAAACAAAATACTTGTATGACTCCTTCTGAAAGTAGCTCTTTTTACATTCATTCTAGTTTTATTAGTATTCTTATTGTTGCTATTTACACCCCCAACTTCTTTATAGATCCTGAATTATTGTGGTAAGGGGAGGGTCCGTGTTACCTTGGTGACAAAGAGCGAGCCCTACCGGCCCCACCCACACGACCTGGTTGGAAAAGACTGTAAGGATGGCTACTACGAAGCAGAGTTTGGTCCGGACCGCAGGGTTATTGCGTAAGTCACCTCTGTGAAAAGCCCACCGAAATACTGTCACAGCCACACACAGTAGCTACTTTGTTTACAAATGTACATTCTGTGAACACACACATGCACATGCATGCACGCGCACACACACACACACACACACACACATGCACGCATACACTGACACGATATGTCCAAAAGAAGAATTAGCTTACAGTGTTTTATGTTTCACATGCTGGTTTCAGAACCAATTAGGTGTGAAAGGGCTGTATGTCAGCATGCACTTTACTTAGTGACACACACACACCCACACACACACCCATGCACACAGGCAGCTACTGTAGGATCCCCCAAATCGCAGCCCATATTTGTAGACATATTTATCTACAGTACCATCTCTGTGATGAGGATGGCAATGTGGGAAATCCCCATGTGACATCATCCTCATTTAAGTGTTAGACCGAAGAAAAGACTGTGTGTGTGTGTGAATGAGTGATTTTTTTTTTCTTTTTGCCAGTCCCACAGATTACAACAACAAATTAGGAAGGCTTTATCACAGCAGCTTCGTTAAGAGTTTTATGCTTTGGTTTCCATCAACTGTTTAATTCTATTGCCCCTAGAAGGTTTACCACTGCTCACTGTTTATGTAGGAAACACAACTGTACTGTATCTGGATGTAAGTGTGAGTCTAGCAGTTTTGTGTGGAGGAATAGACATGACTGCCAGCCACTTGGCACTCCAAATCCTTTCTTGTGGAACTTTATGAAGAATTATTACACAATGCTGAACAGTAGCGGGGTCAGTCACCTTACTCAAGTGGCTTTTCGATCGAGGTTGTAATTATGAAAATGTTTTATTTAGAATTTCTCTCTCATTGAAACGGCGACCTGTTGAGTCCTCAGGCAAGTAACAGCCTGCAAATACAACAAACGAATGTACAAAAAAGGACAACATGTTGTATCAGAAGCCTACCGTTTCTCAGAGTTTTGTTGTTTTCACCGTACAGCTTCCAGAACCTGGGGATCCAGTGTGTGCGGAGGAGAGAAGTGAAAGATGCCATCATGCAAAGAATGGAGAGAGGCATCAATCCCTTCAGTGGTATGATCTTCAACTTTACCCATTATGGCTCTCCAAAACTACATTTAAAGAAATTACAGTTCAGTTTGAGGGGTATAAATAATGCTTTGATTAACAACAACCCATAATGTCTAAACTCCTGGAGTAGCTAAACCCCCAAGGCAAAATAAATGGTGTACACAAAGGATCGGTTTCACTCATTTAATCAGTTGTACCCTGGTGATCCAGCCTTGCCACCACACCGTGTTGATACCAGCCATTTCCCCATTGCACTTCCAGCCTGGGCTCCTCTTGTGCAGACGGCCTCTCGTGTACAAACAGGCGTTGGGCTACTTCCCCATTCTTTGTCACAATTGCTCAATTCAGTCTAGTGCAGGGTGGCCACGTGAGAGCTGGGAATGGTGGATTCATTAACCCGGGGGAAGGAGGGGGCATGGGGCTTCCCCACTCTTAAAGAGCCTGATAAAAGTAGGGGATGGCCCTTTATAGGCTTGTGAGAATGTGATCTCCTATGAAGAGCGGTTGGAATGATGTTGCCTTTTGAGTTATTAAATAAAGAGTCTGTCTTTTATGTAAATGACATACTGTAGTTATTTACAGTTACCACCACACATTTTCTTAACCTGTAGCCTGTGAAAGCATAGCTTATTTTACTATTTTTTGTTGGCATTCATTATCACCAATTCACCCATAGATGTAGTCTCGCACACACAGCCTTCACTTGGGTCAAGTATGGGACACAGTGCTGCCTAACTGCAACATGATCTGCCTACTTGACAGGAGAGGTATTTTGATTGACATGCACGATGGCAAACTAGGCTACATAACTCAATGACCAAGTCAGACATTGAAGTTCTACAGAGAAATTTGTTGGCAAACTTAACATGACTTTGGCTGTTTGCAGGTCTTGTAAATCTGTTAGGTAAGGCCTACTTCTTAAAATAAATAGAAACATTGAAATTAGTAAATAAAGCACTGCACCGCGTTGTTCTGGAATTACACTTGTGAGTGACGATGCTAGCAGTCAATGTAAATTGAAAGTACCACTTCCTGAAAGTGCTGCCGAGCTTAGATGGTTATATGTACTAGACATTCAGTACAGAGATGCTTATATGATGTAGTGCTAATGGATGGAAGAGGCTGAGCATGGATGTAAACATAAATATATATTAGCATCGTTTAGCTAGTGTTTATATATATGTACTTATATGCACTCATGTGTATTTGAACGTGTGTGCACAGTATGTGTACTGAATGTCTAAATATGTAAAGGCTATTTATATAAGAAATTCAGCAAAAAGTTGACTTCCTCGTTGTCTTTTAAACACATATTCTGATCAGGTTATCTGATGGCACTGTCACAACTGATGACAATTGAGCAGGTGTTCATTTGCTTATCAGTCTAGCAGTAGCAGCTGTGGTTGTAGGTATGTGATAAGCATATGGTTTACCAAGACGTATAAAAACATACAGTAAATACTTTCGCTTTCTAGGATATTGAGGATTCAAGGGTTTATTAAGCTTGAAGTACCCTCCTCTTTGTAGCTCACTTCTGCTATGAAACTCAGCTGTTTCCTGTGTTTGACAAGATAAAATGACCTGCCCCAAACATCCCCTTCTACAGCATGTTTTCACATTCACAAACACATTAAACACCTCGAATGGCTCCCCACAACCGCACCAAACCTTCATCCTGTCGCATCCTGTGTAGGAAGTGAATACATGGGATCTCCTGTAAGCATCTCCTGTCCAGGGTGATGTAATAACATACTATGCAGGAGCCTGGTCCTTTTCTTTTGTAGTCTCTTCTATTCAATATGTTGTTTTCTAGTCATTGGCTTTGTGTGTGCGTGCGTGCGTGTTAAAGTTGAGTAATCGTATAATTTGATGATACGTCATTACGTGTCATATAGTGACAACATGCAGCACCTATTAGTTCTTTGCTGTTAGTTCAGTCTCATTATCTCACTGAAATTAAAAAAGGAGTGTGACTGTAACTGTGCTTGTAGAGAATACTGTAGCGGTAGTAATATTAAAGGTAGTCAGTATTGAAGGTCAGTCATTCTGGACAAAGAGTGTTGATATTTTAACTTCTTGTTGTATGGTATGGTCTGCACCACTTTGTTTGTTACTATTTACATAGCGAGGGCTGTGAACACCAGCTTATATTTTCAGTGCACACAGACTGGTCACTTAGCAGACCATGGGAAGATATTAGCTGAATTTGACAAAAATCGTATTCGCTTCGCAAGCGCTGACTCCACCTTAACAAGAGAAACAACCTGAATGTGGCCAGCAGCGATTCCGAGTGAGTGAAACAGCAGTGTGGGGACTCTTGTTTAGCGGTGAGGTTTTACACGTACCGCCCACACAGCTCACACATTCAGGCTAAACATCTACACCCCCTTCTTCACTGACTTACAATGACACCTTAAGCCTTGTCACCTACAACCTCTCACACACTGTTTGGGTGGTATATATGGAGCCACAAACACACACACACACACACACACTGGAAAATAAGAAAGTGGGAGGTTGTTACTTAATGTGGAATTGTCATGACGCTACTCAACCTGCAATGATATCAATATTGCCCCAACAGTTTTGAAACTCTCAGAAGGAACAAATGAACACGTGCATACACACATGTACACCCTTCAGTTTGTTGTAGACTTGCCAAACAGCAGGCCCTCTTAAGTGAAATAGTTTCTTCGCAATTCACTACGTTTGTTGTGTGCAAACTGCCAAAGAAAACAAGGAACTGGTTGGACAGAGAACATGCTATCTTTGAGAAGTTGTGCCCACTACCCTTGAGCAAAACCCTGAACCTTGACTGACCTGATCTTAGGAACAAGACACAGTAACTAATTACAAAATATTATATTTTATGAAACCTCTTTTCCTGCCCTAAATTGTCAATGAGCAGATGAAGTAAAATGGGATCCTTTATGCTTTCCTTCCATGTCATCGTAGTAGTAACCTAAAAAGCATTCCTATAATGGCAAAATCCTGTGGACTTTCTTTGGCCTGTGACACTTAGAAATGCAATGTTCTAACCACAAACAAGCATTTGGAAACACAAAAATGTAGTTACAATATCAAAGGTTTGATTTTTGCCAGTCTCGAACAATTAAAACTCTGGGATATTTAACTGTTTTTCAATTTTTTTGTTTTGTATTTAGTCAGAAAATAGAAAATGGAAAACAATTCATGTTTTGTTTGTACAGCGATGTTCTGATCTGAAATAATGTAGTGTTTGGGGCAGTGACTTGAGAAGGATACACCTTCAGTTCAGATTCCGCGCAACCACGTCGTCTTATTCACTGCACTGATTACAGTATTGAATAGAGTCAATTTATAACATTTTCAATGTTCCATATTCAGACAAAAAACTAAAAGTGTATATTAAAACAGTTTAATATCCCACAATGTATGAATTGTTCAATGCTGGCAAAGATGAAACTTTGTATATTTAAACTCCATTTTCAGTTTTTTCAAATGTTTGTGTTTAGAAAGTTGAACTCATAAGCCGATCAAAGTTACAGATCTTAACATGGGTGATGTAATATTCGCTATATACTGCTGCAGTACAACTACACAGCTTTGTATAGTCACTCAAGCAGAAGAAGGTTCTGCTGTCAGCTGTGTGTGTAGTTGTGGTTAAGATTTCCTCTGAAGGCTTTTGCATCAGTCGAGCTGATATTTTTATCCACATTATGCATTTTATATTGAAAACGTTTTGTGCTGTGACACTATTAGCTATAATGTTGCACTCGAGTCGTTGCATTAATCTGCTGTTTTCTCACTTTAGTGCTGTCTCCTTGGTTCTTCCACAGCAGGTTTGTTAATGGGGATGGGGGGCCCTCTCGTAATCCCTCTCTCCTCCTCTCGTGAGAACTCGTCATTGTGGCTTATATGAAAGCAGCTCAAGTGCTGCCCTAGGTTGCAGAAACACACGTTTATTTTCCATCTGAAGTGACATCACTGAGCATTGCTGTGGTGACAGACACATGTGGGAGATAGACCTCCTCAATAGCAAAGCATCAGAAAAAGCAAGAGAGAGAGAATTAGGTATTGAGATGTAGGAGTGGGTAGATGTGAAACCTCTCTCTGTGGGCGTCTGTGTGTGTTGTGTGCGTTGCCTGAGAGGAGGTGTGACGTATCTATATCTGCGTGCATTAGTGGTTTCTGCACAGAAGCCTTTCTGTGATGCAGTACTGCAACAAAATAGAATATGTTACTTTGATACTGTCAGTCTGTCTTTTCTGTCTGTCCTTTGTGCATGCCCTCCACTGTCCACAATTCCATGACAGGAACATTTGTTTCTCATGCCCTATACCTGATTGGCCATATACTGTGAGAGTGAGTGACAGGATAGATTAAAGATGGGCTTGTCTGTTTGGCAAGCTTTGCATTGTGATGGATTTATACCGGAATTCTGGCCAAATTACATGTTACACAAAAATATGTTTAGCATTCTCAGGTACATTTCACGATAGGTGACCTACAAGGTAAATATAATATTAAATGTTTAACACATAATATGTTTGTAATGTCTGTAATATGTTTTGTTAAAGGTACTATCTGCCACACTGAGAACCCCCTTAATGTCTGGCCCAACTCAGTTTCTGTTTAAATTCACAACAGCGTATGGCGCTAAGGGAAACTGTAGGATCTAAGATGTCACTATACACCATTTTAGAGATGCACTTTTCATTTTATTCATTTAAACTTTTATTTAACCAGGTAGGCTGATTGAGAACATCTTCTCATTTACAACGGCGACCTGGCCAAGACAAAGCGCAAATGTGCAGGACAACATACAGTTCACATAGAACACAGAGTCCAACAAAAAACTAAATTAAATAATCTGTATGAATTCAAGTTGTGTACAGTCTATAGTCTTTGGGTGGGTAGGTGGGAAGTTGGCATGTACATTGAACGGTCAATAGCTTTGACAAGCATTTTTTTAAAAGCACTGAATGGAAATTGGAGTCTCTAATTGAATCTCTCTTGATTGACAACAATGGGGAAATAACCCACATTTGCTGTGAATGATCATAAGCTACACTACATATTCAATGTCACTAATAGAAAACTTTACAAGTAATAACGTGTTGTATTAATTAAACTTAGTATGGACTGAGTCTGCAATATTGACTTGGATGCTGACCGGAGTTCTGACTATGAGAAGGTTTTCTTTTGTGTTTTGATATGCCTGTTATGTGTCGCGACATCGACTGCATTGCTTCAAGAGCTTCTTGTTCAGGTTGCTGGCACGCAAGGCAATAGACGCACAGTAAGAGTGAACCAATAGAATGAGCAAACAGCGTGTGCAGGTGCTCATGGGAGTTGTAGGATCGTACTGTTACATTACAGATGCCACCTGCAAGTGGCTAGTAAGAATGACCTGATTGTGTTTTATGGCCAAACGTGTGTGTGTGGCTGAAGGGGGAGAGGTGTAGAGCAGTGTGAGACTATGAGATATGTAGCAAAGTAGAGCTGCGCATCTCTCAGGGAATGGAGGTTGGAGTATCAAATTACCACAACAACGCGGTATCGGTTAAAATAGTATCGGATACAATGAACAAATAAAGTGTTTTAGGATCCAGTTTTTGATATTCTGATCTTTTTAGCTCTCACAAAATCTGGTTAGATTAAATTATTTCACTGTGACGTTAACGTTCATGTCTTGTGTGTGTGTGTGTGACCTCAGTGGCCCGGGAGCAGCTACTACAGACTGAGGAGTACGACCTGAACGTGGTGCGTCTATGTATCCAGGTCTTCCTACAGGATCACAGTGGCCAGTACAGCCGTACCCTCAGCCCTATCGTCACCAACCCCATCTATGATAACAGTGAGTGTCTGTGTGAGACAGGTTGCAGTTTGTTCCCTTATCCATTTCATTGTTTTGCATTTCAATACTGTCTGCCACTACATATGACGGTGATATAGCATAATCGTGCTTTATGTGGACCCCAGCACGAGTAGCTGTTCTTCGCACAGTGTGAAAGGGGAAGTTCTGAGTACTCACTAACCCTCAAACAGCACTGTTACCATAGCGCACTTCCTCTTACACCAGCTAGCATGTGATATGTGACTCAAAGCTACATGTCTAAATTGTAAATTGAAAGTATCATGGCCCTTGTAATATTGAAACATTCCACTAAGACGTTTGAGTTGCTTCTGACAAAGCCCAGACACCTGGAGCCTATATATTCTCCTTTGACTAAACCACCCTGAACTGCATGTGACAAGATAAATTGCAGCATCTGGTAACATGGTTGCTTCCGTGTGTTTGAATGAAATGTGTTTGTGTATCACTATAGGGGCCCCAAACACGGCTGAGCTGAGAATCTGTCGGGTCAACAGGAACAGCGGTAGTGTCAAGGGAGGGGACGAGATCTTTTTGCTATGTGACAAAGTACAGAAAGGTGAGCGGCTGCGTCTGCAATAGATTTCCCACAAACAGATGTCTTGCACACCTAACATACACATTATTTCATTATTTTAACCTCTCCTATCTTTTCTTCGTTAATTTGATCCATATTTCATTTTCATCTGTACTCGTTAGTCGGCCTAATCATTCCTGTCATCTCATATCTCATCCCAATTTTCCGTCAGACGACATCGAAGTACGCTTCACTTCTGATGATGGTTGGGAAGCCAAGGGTTCCTTCTCCCAGGCCGACGTTCATCGCCAGGTGGCCATCGTCTTCAAGACCCCGCCCTACTATGACACCTCTATTACAGCCCCTGTCACTGTACGCATGCAGCTGCGCAGGCCCACAGACCAGGAAGTGAGTGAATCCATGGACTTCCGCTATCTACCAGACGATAAAGGTGAGACGACACCGCTATACAGTTTGTGGTGTTCACTGGCAATGCAGACGTATGTGTGAATAAACAAACATTTGTTTATGAAATAACTATGTGCTGGGGACTATATAACAGTATGGGACATAATCTAGTAACAACACTTTAAAGTTCATGGCTAGCCAATTAAAAGTACACTCCTCGATTTGTGTTGTTGCCATTGCGACCAGTGTTACAGACATTGTTTTGGAGTGAAACTGGACCTTTTAACAATGTGTATGTCATTTTGTAGATCCTTACGGCTGCAATGAGAAGAAGCGTAGAAGAGAGCATATAATGAAGCTATCAGGATTCTCTGGTAAGGTGCATTTATATTTACAGTGCAGTAGTAGTAGTCAGCAATGTATGTGCGCATGTCTATAAATGGGTACACGCATGGGCGCGTATGCTTACATAAGTGTATGTGTTGAACGTGTGTGCCTGTTGCTTCTGTAGCTAACACATTCTCAGACGTGGGGATGCACAGACAGAGGGCGGTGCCACACACTTCCATGATGGGCCAGGACATGAGGAAAGGTACATACGTTCTGCCTACAACATGTCTACACTGTATAAGCATAGCAGTACTAGAATGCAATTCATCGCTGCATATTTCCACAGACCCCAATGCCATGTACCTGAAACAACATCCCATTCCAACGATGCACCAGCAATCATCCACGTTCAATTCCGCATACCAACCGCGCCCTCAGCGCACACCCATGACATCGCAGGCACCCAACGCGCCACTCCGTTCCTGGCAAAAGCCCAACGTGGCACTGCCCATGGACACCGTCAGGGTGAACCCTAGCCCCATTAATCTAGGTGGTCCGGGCAGCAGTAGGCAACAGCAGCAGCCAAACCGCAGCTCCAACTACATGCATATGGGTGAGCGCGGCTCCGCTATCACCCTTCCTGAGCTGTCTATGAGGGACCTGCAGTGCTTGGAGGCAGACCCACAGGCCTCCATGATGAGCCAGTCACAGCAGCAGCAGCCGTCCCTCTACCACCAACCACAGCACCGCAGGGAGGAGCTGGCCTCTGAGATCCAGAACACACAAGACACCCACCACCAGGGTCTTCAAACACTGTGGTCCAATTTCCCTTCCACTCATCTTATCCAGGGCACCTTGAATGACACTGGAAGCAGAAGCGTAGACACCTCCTTCTCCTTCTTGGAGGGGATCGAGGGTGAAAATCTTCTCCAGAGCCTAATGCAAGGAGACTCCCAGACGGGTTTCCAATTAAAGCAGGAGTCACATGTTCAAGAGGGGCACAAGTCCCAAGCTTCCCGCATGCAACTCCCCATGGGAAGCCAAGGTGATACTTACACCGACCTGGTTTCTCGGCCCATTGGCAATGGCACCAACATGCAGGAATCTAATAGCAGCAGCAGTAGCAGCAAAGGCTTGCATAATCCCTTAAACATTACGAGGCAGGAGGGTCATTTTGCCGATCTGGCTGAATGGTACAGGGCAAGTCGGCAGAGTGAATAGCTGGAATGTGTGCAGGTTTTGTTTGTGTCAAGAAAAAAGACACGACAGCTGCCAGGAAGGAAAAAAAGGGGGACAGCCACAAGACCAGGCTAACAGTTTCCATCCGTTGTTGGATCAAAACATGAATGTACTACTGCCAGACTCTCAGGTAAAGTTAGCTTTGGGTGTGTTAAAGGTAGGGTTAGGCATTCACCAGAATGCCTGCTAAGTTCAAAGCAAAAACACCTCTTCCTTCAGTGCTATAGGGCGTTCCCTCAGAAGCTCCGTCCCACACATTGGAAACACATTGTGAAGCCTACGGAATTTTTGTTGTGAGCGGCAGTAGTCACTTTGCTCGTGTTCCTGTTTACGCAGCCAGGACTGTGTAGAAGTAACATTCTTTTTTCAGCACGCACAGAGAACGGTAAAATAATGGACTGCGAGGAGATATTTGGTACATTTTATAAAAAGTATGTTTGCTTACAATTGCTTACTATATTTTATAGGAGAGGGTCTAAAATGTGTTTAAAAAACAACTATTTTAAATGTAGACTGCCAGAATATTTATCAACACAATACACAATAAACAGGTATAGCATTCCACGTTGAAATAACAACGTCATCTAAACTGGTATTGTGATGTTACGCCAAGGCAAGTTGGCTTTGTATATATATATACATGTTAGCCATGTTAGTTGAGAGCTAATGCAGTAATCATGTTAAAGCTCTCAAGAAACACCAAGGTACTGAAATTCCCATTGAGGAAATAGGGAAGCACTGTAGTGTATTTCCATTGTAATGACTGTGTCATGCTAGTGACCATGTGCGATCGATCCAGAGTTCTTAGTGCATTGTAGTGTTTACCTGATCAATTCTTTAGATACTTAGTTCAACATTTCTTCTGATGTTCTCTTATGCAGAGCATGTGTTAGTGAACAGGTATACCATCCTGCCATACTCTAGACCTAACCTGGCCAACCTTTAATGGTTTATCAATGCACTGTATATCTATATCTAATACAAGCTTTAAAATCTTTGTACCAACAAAAGTAAATATTTTGCCAAGTTTATATATATATACACACACAGCAGAAATGTATCCTTTGAATTATTGTTTTTTTTTTTACATGATCAATTCTTAATAAAACAAAAAGCTTTATATTTGTGTGTGTGTCTCTCTCTCTCTCTCTCTCTCTCTCTCTCTCTCTCTCTCTCTCT
>JAODOY010029756.1:0-22552 GCA_025399855.1 Forbesichthys papilliferus | reverse complement strand
CCTCACTCGCGAACAAGACCCCGAGGTACTTGAACTCCTTCACTTGGGGTAAGGACTCATTCCCCACCTGAAGTAGGCACTCCCTTTATTTTTTTATGTACTATTATATTTATATATTCTGATTTGAACCCTAGTACCAATTTAGTTTAGGATTTAGAATATCTGTCAATTTGGTCCACCTGTTCATACATAAATATATACATACAGTATATATACATACATAATATGAGACTTGATGGCCGGTACTGGATTGGCGGCTATCTTTTGAAGTGTGACAAAATAATTTGTCTTAGATCACACAAAATACCATCCAGTGCCATGACCTTTGGGCTTAGTGTACAATACAATGTTGTTGGAGGGCTATATTGATGTGGTCACACAAAGGAAAATAGACCACATACTCAAAATGCAAGTCTGGGTAGCAATATCTTAAATAAGCAACCAAAGGTGTGGCCATCATTCTTTCTGACATACAGATTTTGACATGACTAAAGCATAGTTATGTGACTTAAAGCCCATTCCGACCCTTTGCAGTATGTAAAATAGTCCCATATCAGGAATGTTATATTACAGTATTAAAGTGTAAAATTTAAATGCATTCTGCATCTAGCTGCGTTACTACTCAACTTGGCGGCAAGTTTCGCAGTGGTAGAGTGGGCAATAGGTGACAAAAAACTCTCTGGTTCAAACCCTGCTAACTCCTCACAGAGTGTCGAGGTGTCCTTGAGCAAGACACTAACCTTAACTGCTCCCGGTGGTCAGGTGTCTCCTTTCTGACATCCCCATTGGTGTATGAATGTTTGGGTGAATATGTGAATGTGAGGCAAATAATGTAAAGCACTTTGTATAAAAGCGCAATATAAATGCAGTCAATTTACCATATTACCTGTTTTCATATTTCACATGACTGGTCAGGACAATTTGTGCACCATGGTATCCACATTTCCCACGGTGATGCATGGATCAGCTGGGAGTTTCACTACACATGCAAGCCCAGTTTGTGCAATCAAACACCATGCTAGAACATGACTAGGTGGCAGAGGGCTATAGCAACTAATTCCCATGGGATTCTTTTATGACTCAGCTGGCTGCTTTGGTAAGTATTTACAGTATTTAATTAATTGTTCATTCATTTGTACTTCAATTATTGATCAATAAACCTCAATCTGGCATTAGGGTTGTGTCTTAACAATGTACAGTTTTGCATATCAAATATGCAGTCCACCAACAAACATATACTGACAGGAACATAATATGCATGACTGCTTTAATTCTTGTTTTCCCTGTATTTCCTCTCACAAGATTTTATGAGATAGCTCCTGTATTTTTATTAGATATATCCTACAATTCATCCCACCAGGAAGAGAATGTTGATTAGATTTTCCATTCAGGGTGTCTCCTTGGTGGGTTTTGTAAGTTTACAATTCATTTTCCATGGTTTCCTCTGTAAAAACAGTAGTTTACCAGTTGTTGGAAAGCCTTGGCTGTCTCAATGTCAAAAACAGAAGGGAATCTTTATCTGCTTTGAAGGAACTACTTGCTCCATTACACTTGGTGTCTTGATAGCTTCTACATGTGTTAGGAGGAAGTCCTTGAGCAAACAGGAGAGAATATCCATGCAGCATTACCTCATATAACAGATCATTCTTAGCTATTACAACTCTACTGGTATAATGGAGGATAAAATTCACCCCAAAACTAAACACTTAAGTTGTCTTAGAAATATTCTCTGGTATTCGTAAAGCCTAAAGCACGAGATACAATACAACTAAAGTATAGCTGGGGAATGTTCATATTGTATGCCACTTTTAAAAGTCCAGGAAGAAAAAAAAACACTTAAGCTTGAGGTGGAAAAAAGTAGCTATGGATAGGGTCCAAGTGGTAGCTGCTGGGCTTAACTTGCAGACTATAGCACATCTTCATATCAGAGCCCTGAGGATGGAAGAATACTTATGATTGTGTTATTGTTTCCCATGTTTTCCCACCCTCTGGTAATATTTTCCAGATTAAAGTAAACAGCCAGGATTGACTCCATTTTGCGGAACTAAACCAAAGGAACCACAAAATGGGAATTGATTTTTCCACTGTGTATGAGATAATGTGCTAAGAGTTGTGTTCTTGCCTGGAACCTGCTGCCAACAAGCCAGAGCATTATTTCCAGTTTATTACCCGTCATGTTTGACAAATGCTTTTTAGGTATGATTTTCTTGTAATAGCATCAGGTTATCAGAACAGAAATGATAGAGGTAGACTATATCACTAAGATACTGTAGAGTAACATAGAGTATGTTGTATGATGTGATATGCTGTATTTTCAGGTTGAAAAGCTAATATCAGCAGTTGACGCTTCTGGAAACATTTAAAAGTGTTTTTTTATTTGCTATGGAGTGATCTGGCCACATAATGTTTACAACTGTAAGCCTCAACATGGCTTAGCTGAAGCAGTGAGGCATTTCCTGGACCACATCAGAACACTATATAAGCTTAATATCCGCACACGTCTGAACAAGCACATGCACACACTTTACAGTATCCCCACAGAGAGGGCTCCTTCCATTGCCCCATCTCATTATTGGCTGTGTGTCTGCAGGCTCCTAGTGCTGTTGGGCTAGACATAAGCTGAGAACGGCACTCAAAACCTGGACACATTCTGTTTAGCCTGTGAGCTTAACCTGGAAACTTGTCTGAGCTTGCAAGTTCCATCTTTAAGTTTTTCTACTTATTTAGTCTGAGCAAGTAATTATAACAGTGTTTTGTGAAAGAAAAGTATCTCCTGGCCAGATGTTGGATGTTGGTATGCTGAACTGTATTTGTATCCCATGGTTACGATTTAACATCCTAGCTGGTTGCATAAGTCATTTGTTGGCCCATAAAGTACTTGGTCGCAGCCCCAGACAAATGCATATTCATTGGTGTTTGACATGATATGGGTCAAAAGATTCTGAAATCACTGCTGAAACACAGCCACCCTCTCACTGGCTTCTTGCAGTGTTATGTGTATGCTACTTTTTACAGACATTTACACACTTTTAAAGGTGTCAAGTGTTTCATTTCCTCCATGTGGTGGAGTGTACAATTATTTTTCCTTTGACAGATCATTTAAAATGTCTATTCACTTCAGTGTTATTGTTGGTTATACTTGATGTCGGGACATTAAACACTTGCTGAGTGTACTCTAAAGTTATATTCACCTTGTAACAGTTTCCACATAATAGTTTTTTTTATTGGTTTTCCTCAGCAAAACTGTCAGTCTCCACTTTCAAACAATGGGGTACCTGTTGATGGATTTATCATACAGGTATACTTAACATTAGCTGTCTCTGGGGTTATCACTCTAGTTCCTGCATATTTACTTGGATGCTCTTAAGGTAGCAATTAGCTACGCATCCATTCCAAATCTATATTGTTCCACACATGGTCAGTGCATTGATTCAGTCGCACACCTAATCAAAGCGAAGCTCTGAATGTTGCTTATTTACAGTAAACGTATATATATATATATATCAAACGTTTATTTAGTGTGACTCTTAATATGACTAATATAATATAAATGCACAATATTATTAATTATTTAGGGACATACGGTCTTATGGTGATTTCCTTCTTTAAGTATCAACTAGCTAAAGAAGCAGTTACCTAATGATTGTCAGTCATGACCTCTATGTACTTAGAGCAAAGTTAAGTTCTGACAGTTCAGTTTAGTCAGCTCTTTCCACTTTCCACATTTAGGAGTACCTGTAAATGGTCCTAGAGTCGTAGCCATAGACGTTAGATATTAGTCTCTCTGTAAACATCTACCTTATCATTAGTCTCATAATGGTCATTATTGAAATGTACTGAAAAAGTATCAGAGCTAAAAACAGTCAGTGTATGAATGGCCTGCAAGGTTTTATTATCTCTTCACAACCAGTAATAAATACCATTACAATATAGAGTCTATATCAGCAGCCAATATTTTTATTGTTCATAGCTTCGTGTCACTCTTAAAATAATTCCTTTACCTTACATTGTCATTCCCTAGCAACAAATTCCAAACAAATGTTTGGACTTTCCCCAGGGGGGTCCCAGACCCCAAGGGTGGAAACCATGCTATGGACAATGAAGCCAAAGAGCTGATGGAAAAACCGTCCCTAGTGAGACAGACTTTATTGCTTTCCAGCTTCGGTGTCCCATATGAGGTCATTTTGGTGGAATGTCCATAGAGTAAAGTAAAAGTCAGGTCAACGCACTTAACCTGTTTGTTTTGAGCATTACATTTAAAATGTTTCATGCATTTTATCATTATTTTATGATACCACTCTCCAACCCTCTTTGGCACAGTTTAAGCATTGGCTAAAACATAACTATCAATTTTAACTCTATGTTAAATAAAAATACTGGCAATCTAGCTGTAGTGGTAATTTTTAAACTGAGTTAGAATTTATATTCTATTAAATACATTTGGGCCTTAAAAAAATGAATGAATATAATCTCTCCACCTAGTCCTGGGTCAGCATTGTTTTTATTGTTTTAACGGATTTAGTTCAGTGGAGTAGCGTCACCCCCCTGGCCTTCGTAGGTATTGATATCAGCTACAGTAAGTGTGCCTACAGCATGAACCAAATAATAAACATTGTATGGGCATTGTGCTGGAGTAACCTTCTGTTGAATCACATAATCTTCAATTGTGCTGTGTCGCATTGTCAGGTTTTTTGCCTGTCGGCATTTAGTGTAACGAGTTTGTATTGATTCAGTCTACTTTATATTGTACAAGTTAATTTGTCTTCACGACTGCAACTACAGCCTGTGGGAAAACATGTTTGTGCCATGTTTCCAAACAAAAAATTACAACGTGTTATTCATCTTTCATTAGAAACTGGAAAAATGGTTTAGCTTGGAAAAGATATTACGTCTAAAATATTATCTGGCGTGTGTGCTGCAATGCATGAGTTTTACGGTGTTCCCAAACCAATAACAGTAGCTTTGAGGCTGTTTATGGAATGGAATGGGAGAAGAGGCTTTTGAATATTTAGGGGTGTTTCACCATCTCGTCTTGTCCCATCTGCTACCCCAGAGAGTAATGGTAGGAAGCAGGGTCTGGCTGGTAGAGGTTGAAGCAGGATGGATGGGACTCATGTGGCGGTGAAGTCAGCGTCTAGGCGCTTAATGAAAAAACCCACCCATGCACATGTACTCACACAACAGCTATCCAGTCCACATGCCTTGAGCACATGCAAGCATGTCACACTAAGTATTGACAATATGTTCGTGTCTCCCTGCAATTGAAGGAGGGACAGCCACCGTGGGTGGTTGTCAGAGCATAAGCCGGGACAATTATGGATGATATCATGGTTCCATATTCTACAGCCAGGCATATGAAGTTTTATATGCCATTGTAAAAAGGTAAATGCTGACAACGGCAAAGCTCATTGATGTTTTTGGCAAGAAACTTCTGCAGGCCTATGCATTTGTAGGAAATATATTTTCCAGAGAAAAAAGGTGATGTCAAAGATTGTACCACACGTTCTGCTAATTCTTTATTGCCCCTTTGAGAGGTTGTCATGGTTGCGCTAAGGCAGTAGCCTATTTTTTATTGCTGTTTCTTTCATGAGCATGAATCACAATATTCTCTGCAGTAGTGACGCTATACAACAAATAGAATTACATGTCATAACTCAAAAATGAATGTGGTAAAATATAAGGAGGAAAAGCTCTGTCCGCATGCAGACATTCTCAGATGTTTGCATCACTTTTTGAACTTTGTTTTAAAAATGATAACAAATGACAAATGCCTCTAAAGAGAACAGCCAACAATGTTCTTTGTCTCTTCGCCAAAGCCTATTCAAAACACGCTAATGCGATAAAGTACAACAGCCCCAAAATATATTTTCAAAATCATGTCACAATACTGTATGTAGCCTTATCTGAGAGTATATATTAACAAACATAGGAAATACAGTAACCTGGCTTTGAAATGTACATGTCTAGATTTAGGTATGTGTACAATATCTGTGGAATTTGACATTAATGATTTTCTTCTCTGACCTAGTTAGAAAGATTTTTTTTTTTTTTAGATGTTCCTGCTGCTATGGTGACAAGTAAATATTACCGTCTCACTGTGTAGCCTGCATGTACAAGCTATTTCCAGTGGGGGATAGGGTAATGGTCTCGGTAAGAACATGTCGCACATGGTAATTATCACATTTATTTGCGATGTAGTGAAAATGAAGAGAGAAACGAAATATGTCATCTGGAAAATATAGTATGGTTTCATAAATGTGTCTCCACGCTTGGGTTTGGTGTTAACAGTACACACACAAGCTAGCAAATCATGTTAATGGCTTTAAAAACATGTTCAACAGCTTCATGGTCAAGCAGGTGCATGGCGGAGGGAGAACAGATTACATTTTGGGCACAAAGTTGCTGTTCTTGTCCAAAGAAATGTGTACTTTATAATACTGTAGACACAGGGCTACTTCACATCTAAAACAGTTCCTTTTCAATTTCATCACTAAGCCCAATGCTTTAAACTATAATGTTCTCAAATCACTGAATGCATACTAGCAAAGGTGGAATATGCTGAGAAATTCAGCTAAACCTGGAGCTACTTTTGTTATTACTGTGCAGTATTATTATCATGACTGTAAACAGGCCATGGGCATTCTTCTCCATGTTCTATACATCATAATTAGACATACAATACTCAAGGCTTAGCTCATAGACACTCCATTCCATGTCACTGCATCATAGAAGCCTATACAGTATCACCCAATCTCCCCACACAGCTGCAGACATGATTGACTAAATCTCAGGCATTACTTGTAGAGTACACACAACTGGCTGGGATCCCAGGTCTATTCCTTTCAGTGGCATTTCTATGGGCATTGTCAGACACAAATAGCACAGGAAACTGCATTTATCTGTCTTTTGGGTCATTTAGCAGAGTCTTAAAACTGTAAATGCGTTATTTAGATAATGGAAAGAACCATTGGCCATGGTGTATTTCAGAGAACTGGGGTTAGAAATTGCAGACAAGCCCTTTACTAGAAAAATTTTTGTTTTCATGTGTAATTTATTAGTGAGTCTAGCACATGAAATCCCCAATTCAGCTGACGTCCTGACTGTGTAAAGCAGTAGGGGAGATAGGAATGGCAGCCATTGCTCAGCCCCTAACATTCATTTGCTCTAATACTAAACATTTTATAGTACAGCGGAAAAGACCTTCAGGCCACCTAACAGCGTATTAGACATGTTATAGCGTATTTGAGAAGCTTTATGAACCCCTAAGAGTGGTTACCTTTCACATTCACGCAGGTAATTGTCAGGCACATGCTGATTTAGCAGAAAGCAACAATAATTTTCCTTTGATGCTATTATGAATGGCATTCTGCCATTGTCTGCTCCATTTATATGTAAGTTATAATATGTCGTTTAGCGGCTGGTATTATATATTAGAGATGTGATTGCAGAGATTGTCTTAACTATAAATGGGCTTTTATGGTTGTTTACAGGGAAGATATAAATGTAGTTAATTCTACAGTTAATGCAGCGTGTCCAGACCATCTATATTTCAATACAATATGCAAATCACACACTGTACTAGTGCTACTGTGCTTCTACTGTGTACTGGCAATAGGAGCTAGATATCATGTGGTTGTAGGAACAGAGGAAGAGGCCTGAAAATATACTAGACTAGAGCAGTGCTTGTAATGGGGGACACATAATCCAGCAGGTGTTTTTTTCACACATTGTCTAATGTGTCAAAACAAAAACATCTGTTGCTGTATATATATCCTGATGGCTCATTGGTTGTTCTCATGGCATATATTTCTGAAACTGTCCTTTCTGCTTTCTCTGCTATCCCAACACAGTCATCCCGCCAAATATAACATACTACAATAGAATATAAAATGTTTTTGTACATGACTGAAATATATTACAGTATGGTCTGAATGATCAGAAAGCAAATATATAAATAACGCAGTATTCGTAAAGCAGTGCCAAACAAATAAATGGCAGATTATGCTTGGAGAATAAAATCTGACACACAATTTGGTGATATTCCAATGTCTGACACAGAAGTTAGTCACATAATTTCAGATCTAGTGATGTGACAACCAACTAAAAATGCACATTCAACAAGCCCATAAGCCTACTAGAGCTAGGTGCATTCCAATGTAGCAATGTCCAGTTTGTGAAATACAATGGAATTGAGAAGGATGTTTGCTTTTGCCAGCCTCTTCCTTCTCACACCACTGGCAAGGCAATAGTCATAGTCAGTGATTGTACGCTAAAAGTTTTGGCCAAATTCAGCTCATTTTACTCACGGTCTGCTATCAGCCTATTCTGTGTGCGCACTGATGGTGATTCTACTCCGCCCTGGCTCAATAAATAGGAACACAGGCAAAGTGGTGCAGCCTGCACCACACAACAATCTCCTAGCCTTGGCAATTATTTTCTAATATTTGGGGTGGAGCTTCTGTGGGAGCACACTGACATTGAAGGGAGAGGTGTTTCAGTTCAAATATCAGCAAGCTTTTTCCAGAATGACTGACTATACCTTTAATTCAAGAGCTGAAAATATGATGGGCCAGTTGCGTTGGCATCTGCACCAATCGGGCTTGTTCACTGACAAGTAAGAGCAAGGAAGGTCCTGCATTTTGCCCCCAAAGTGGACTCACTGCATGCTTCATCATGAAGAATGAAGAAAATGCCAGTCTGATGTGAAGCAGGCGCTGGATTTTATTCAAATGCACCATCTTATTGCACGCTTGTTTTCAATACTATGCCAAGAACTTAGGTCAGAACACATGCAGCTGCTCCTCCACACTGAAGTGCACTAGCTCTGGAGACGGACTTGAAATGTTCCATCTTTGAGCCGATGCAAAGTCCATAACTCAGAGTACTATCTGTCTCCTCTGGTGTGCACTCTGAGCAGAGCACTGGCTTGAAGCAGCAGTTGGTGGTCACTACTTTACTGCCAACTTCAAGACCCTTTACCAAGACAAAGGTATGCCAAATGAAACAGAGGAGCAAACAGCCAAATGGACCTTTTTGGCGCTTGTTCTCTAAGCACATTTTGTGTCAGTAATCCAAGAAGAGCCTCAGTTGACAATTACTATGTTAGCCATAATGTTCCCTCTAGCAAACAAACACATTAAGGTGTGAGAACCAGAGCGGCGTAAGTGACATTTTGGGTTGAAACAGAGATGTACAGTATATATCAAATGAAAGCACTTGATTAGCTTTTTCTATCCGCCACAAGGTCTAAAGTGAATTCTAAATCATTTTGGAGTTATTCATTAAAAACCAAAAGACTTAAATACTGAACATACTAAGCCATGTTGTCAAAAGGGCATAACAGCACTTAAGCCCTTTAGAAATGGAAATTTGGAAAAGCATGTGGTAAGGATTTTTTTATGTTATATTTAAATTTAATCACAATAGAATGTTATTTATTTTAAACTGTAGGTAATGCTTTGCTCATATTGTCATCAGATGGGCCGATGCATTTATATGAAATAAATGAAACTGCTTTCCTTGGGTCACACCACGCTATGCGGCCAATTTCTATCTTTTTCCCACTTGATAACACCTGTTTCTACTTTCTACAAATTGAGATATTTCACAGTAAACGTAATGTTTTACCATATTAGAAGAAATGTTGCTCATTTCATTTTAGACTGCTACAGTATTTCTTCCTTGTTAACCCATGTGCTTTGTGTTCCTTACTTTTTCGTGTTATTTTTCTACTCTAAATATTCTTTTTTTCACATAGGAAATATTTCATTCAGGAGTTGGTGGACAGTCAGTGTTGTCAGATTGTGCATGTGAGTCCCTTTACAAGGGGCCTAGTCTCACAGAGCCAGCCTTTAAATACGTAAAGTCTGGGACACCGCGCTGGCTAACTGTGTCAGTACTCGCCTACTTGACAAGCAAAGTATTTTGATTGACATAACAACAACTATGTAAATCAATGACCAAGTCAGACGTTAAACTTGCACTGAGGAAAAGTAAACAACAGGAATCTGATTGTTTAGAATGTGTAGGTTAAGGTTACTAATTAAAATAAATGTTTAATTTGAAATAAATAAATAATTAATTGTATCTGAAATCACGGAGACATACAGTATTACTTCCCGAAAGTCAAGAGTCCTGTGTCGAGCTTACGAGGGTATGCATCAGACATTCAGAGTTGCTTGTGTGACGTAGTGCAAATGAATGGAAGAGGACTACAAGGGGCCTAACTAAAGATCAAAATGTTATTAGATTTCTAGTGTGGACCACATTTTAAAAAGTTGGGTTGTTGATTTAATGCAGTCCTTCCCCATTAATATGAACTATTACACAATATAGTATTGTGTTTTTATCATCAAAACTAACTAACTACAGAGCATATGAGATCCTCTCCCTTTATAAACTGAATAACTAAATTATGAAGAGTGTTTCATATAACTGAACATGTATTTTCTTTAAAAAAAAACAGACAGATTTGGAAAATGAATTCATTTCATTTTCATCTATATGATAACATCATATTTGTTTTCACTGCATATTACAGTTACTACTTGTTCTTGTTAACAAAGTCAGGTGAAATCATTCTTTCTTCTCATTTCCTCCAACAACATATGGCAGAACATCATTTTATGTTACTGTGCATTTTCAACAAAATAAAAATGTGTTCAAATGCAAAAAATATATTGTACCTGTTTTTTTACTAATGGGAAATATGCTGTAAAGTAAATGCAACTTATCACAGTCTCTTCTTATTGAAATACATAGACAGAAATACATTCAGGGAAGAAGGTTTCCTATTTTTCCACAATGTAAAAATAAGTTTAAAAATGATAAAAAAGCACATATATATAGAGTTTAAAAACATATTTCACAATATAAATATATGAAAGAATGTTTCGTTATGCAATCACTGCAGGTTTGTTTATTGCAAATCCAGTAGGAGTTTATTACTCTCAGTGACTGTCTGGATATATGAAACGTCCAGATCAATAAAATAAATAAAACTACAATGGCAACACAGTTATACTAGTATTTCAGTTTGAAAATATTGATTGCATATTAACCTACAAAAACAACTTTCAAACTTGAATATATTTCAGATAGATTTGTTGTTTTCTTTTGCCAAGAAGCTTGCATTTATCCTTTGTCTTCCCAAAAGCAAGATAATCACTCTCAATCAATTACAGGACAATTGCTTGTCATTGTGGCCTGCATCTCATACTACAGTATATATAGAGTACCTGCCTTATTAAACCAATTTAATTAATTGAACATGTTTCTAACTGTTCCCATAAACCAATTTCAGTCAGATCAGGGTACAAATGTCCACGCATTATCTTGTGATGTATTTGTGCTTCTCGGCAAGGCCATCTGTGATTCCCTTGCATCCAGGATCTGCATGAGTTTTTACTTTAAACCCTCGGGCTCAGTATGGATACCTCGAGATGGAGATGTAGATGATGAAGATGCTCTGGTAGGTGATCCGGCCCTGCGTGGAGAGGGTGGTGGCCTGCACCTTGAGACGCACCTCCCCCGATCTGTCCAGGGCCCGCAGGGTAAAGATGATTCCCCTGCCGGCCTCGTCCCTGATGCCAAACACCCGTCCCGCCACTCCCCCCTCCTGCTCCAGGATGGCGAAGGACGTGCGGTCTTGCAGGACCCCCAACTCGGAGAACGCCGACAGCCGCACCACGTTGTGACTGGCTGGAATGCCAAGGGGCAGGGTGAGTAGTTTGTACTGCAGCAGCAGATGAGTGCCCCCGGTGGCACAGTCTATACTGCAGGGCCTATAGCAGGTCCTGTGATGGAGAAGACACATCGTGTCAAGTACCGTAGCCCTGCGCAGCCCTACACCAGATACTCAGCATGAGTTTGAATGCAGGCAGGCTTACCCTGGGCTCCCTCCCCTCTGGTAGGACGCAGGGCAGGGCGTGTCAAGGCACTGGTATCCTCCTCTTGTGTTAAAGCACATCTGGTTGTGTCCACACTTGATACCTTGTACGGCACACTCATCTATGTCTATAGGCAGAGGACAGCTTGAATTAACCCTAGCAACAGTAATACACTTAGCGTTGTCAGTTAAGATACAGTATAAGGAGGTTTATACCTTTACAGCTCCTGCCATTGGCTAAGAGCTGGTAACCAGGGGGACATAGGCACTGGAAACTACCAATGGTGTTTCGGCACTCATGTTGGCAGGGCTTTCTAAGCATACACTCGTCCACATCTGTATAGCAACGTGCACAGTTAAGCAAATACTGTAAGACTCACATTTGAATGAGTTTGTTTCTGATCAACATCTAAGATCAAAGATTGTAGTTTGTAGTTCTGAGGATCTCTGCTGTCTAGTCTATAGTCTATAGATTATTAATGGAAACAGCCAAGGCCAAGCCACATTAATCACCAAAAAAATAAACTCAGGTAAAAATGAGCAGAGATGATCCTTTTACACTAAAGGCAATGTTAACAATGTAGAGAGACTAGCCTATCAAATACTAACAATGTAGAGAAACTAGCCTTTTAAATGCTAACAATGTAGCGAGACTAGCCTATCAAATGATGACTTCTGCTGCGACCTACCAACACATGAGCCATCCGTGCTGGTGTACCCCACGGGGCAGCTCTGCCTGGTGATGCGGGACGCCCCGTGTGTACGGGAGAGTACCGGCCTGCCCACAGACGACACCAGCTGTGGCTGTAGTCTGGCACTGACGCGCGTGCCGTTTCTGAAGGTGGGCATGCGCTCCAGGCCGGCACAGGAGCGCCCGTCGCCCAGCAGAGAGGTGCCAGCGGGGCACAGGCACCTGAAGCTGCCCGGCACGTTGCGGCACTGGTGGGCACACGGGCTGGGCATCTGCAGGCACTCGTCAATGTCTGGAGGGGCAAGGAGACCCAGGCTGTAACACCTTCACTAATATGTGTAGAGGGTCAAGGAGACCCAGGCTGTAACACCTTCACTAATATGTGTAGAGGGTCAAGGAGACCCAGGCTGTAACACATTCACTAATATGTCTAGAGGGCCAAGGAGACCCAGGCTGTAACACATTCACTAATATGTCTGGAGGGCCAAGGAGACCCAGGCTGCAACACCTTCACTAATATGTGTAGAGGGCCAAGGAGACCCAGGCTGTAACATTCACTAATATGTCTGGAGGGTCAAGGAGACCCAGGCTGTAACACCTTCACTAATATGTCTTGAGGGGAAGGAGACCCAGGCTGTAACACCTTTACTAATATGTCTGGAGGGTCAAGGAGACCCAGGCTGTAACACCTTCATTATTATATTTGTTGGGATATTTCAGGAGGCTTCTCCTCATACACTAGTAAATGTGTTTTTACAGCAATAACATGATGGCAAATATGTATGAGAAATGCAACCAACTACAATATAAAATATACGATATTACACGTACACCTAATAATACCAGTAAAGGATACGGGAAATGAGTGAAACTAACCCTTACTATTATATTAGTGAGAACAACATAACAGAAAGGACAGTACAAAACAAACAGAAACATGTGGTGAGGGTGGGAGGTGTTCTGATGGGAACTCAGCAAGAGGCGGAAATGATGGGACTGCTTAAAAAGAAACATCCTTCATTCCCAGGGCCAATGAGTGGGTGTTGGTTTGTTGGCCATTATCAGCCGCCTGACAGCTGACGGCTGTGAGCGTGCAGACTCGAATGTGGCCTGTCCTGAGCGTAAGGTTGTGCGCGTGATGGTGTCTCACCCAGACATGGGAGGCCCACCCCCTGGGAGCGGTAACCTCTGGGACACAAACAGCTGTACCCTCCGACCGTGTTCTTGCAGACCTGCGTGTAGCGGCACATGTGACTGCCGTCCTGGCACTCATCGACGTCTGAAAAGCAGATGCACATGACTAATCTGAAAGAGGTACGTGCAAAACACAGCCTTGCATCTGCAGATGGTTTGTGGTTTTAGGGTGATCTAATGGCAGGAGGTGGAGGAGAAGTGTAGCCTGCCATCCACTAACCGGTGCAGACGCCGTGCTCAGCCTTGGTCATGCCGGCTGGGCAGCTGTCAAAACACTGGTATCCTCCCTCCGTGTTACGGCACTCCTGGTGAGCTGGGCACACGCTTCTCGTACACTCATTGATGTCTGCAAAGACACGGCGCTCTGTTAGCATGCTATTTGTAGCCTTTAATTGTCCTTTACTGTAGCTACACTGTCTATGGAACGACAATGACAACGTAATGGCTGATTGTGAACATACTGCCACATTCCTACAGTTGGGTTTCACCTTGTGAAGTTTTTTAGACTTTTACGTTAAGATGCATTGCTAGAACTTTTTATTTACTCGTATTTAATCTTTAAATAACCATGTAGGCCGATCAAGAACACATTCTCATTAGCAACCTGGCCAAGACAAAGTGCAAATGTGCATGACAACATACAGTTACACATAAAATACACAACGAACAAATGTTTCATCAACTGCTGTCTATTTTAAAGGTTTGCTCCTTGACTAGTGTTTCATCCTAGCATCTCTTCTGCCACTGTCCCTGAGGTGTTTAATAATACAGAGGACTCTACAACATGATGGAAAAGTGTCACTCCATCACACTGACCAAGGCACCGGTGTCCAGCGAGCTGGTAACCTGGGTGACAGACGCAGCGATAGGAACCCAGCGTGTTGAGGCACTGATGTTGGCATGGTGACAAAGAGGATTCCTGGCACTCATCCACATCTGCAACACACCACAGAATCAGTCCATCGGTGGGGAATACAACTGTGTTCCTGTGCACAGCTTCACAGGTGTCAGCGTCACAGTGAGTCAATGGGCTTGCCTTCACAGCTGGTTCCTGCGGTGCTGGGCTTGAACCCCGGGCCACAGCGGGCCTGGCAGCGGTACGTCCCTGCTGTGTTGATACACTGCTGGTTGTGGTGGCACATGTGGGAGCCCTGGGTACACTCATCCATGTCTGCAATATGACAGTACTGTATAGTGTGAAGCCAGATAGGAATACCACATCGCCACTGCATTTCAGATGGCACTCTCATTTGGCAACATACAGTGTAGACATGGTTACGTTAACAACACTGGGCCGTTACAGAGAGAGTCAGCAGCACCATGCTTATATCCGAACGAATGGTAACACCAAGGTGCAGCTCTGTCTGCAGACACACGGAGGCGCTCTGACCTTGGCAGGAGTTGGACTCCGTGGAGATGGAGTAGCCAGAGGGGCAAGCACAGGTGTAGCCCCCCATGATGTTGTTGCACGTGTGGGAGCAGGGTGAATGGAGCGCACACTCGTCCTCGTCTGACGAAGACATTGAACGGTACGTTTTTACAGCATGCTCACAGTACAGTGTATTCCTGCAATAGTCATCTGCAATGTAAAGCACGGCTCCCTACCACCGCAGTAGGAGGCTGTGTCCACGACAAAACCTTTAGGGCACGTTTCTCCATCGCCATCTACAGGGGGAGAGAAGAGAAGACCACGTTTAGACCACTAGTGGCGTCACCGTTCAGGCCCCGGCAGGTCACATGATCCGCCGGCCACACAGCTGCTGGCCTGATCCACAGACCTGGTATGAGGAGACTGGCGGTCATGCGCACGTCCATGCTGAGCGTGTACACGCTGTACGCGCTGGTCACGCCAGACACCTTGAGCAGCTGCAGTAAGGGCCCCGTGCGCTCCTCCGGGCCCTCGTACACGACGGTGTGGTTACAGCGCAACACGGCGGGCATGGCCTGGGACGACCACGAGTACAGCTGCCCGTGGCCCGTCTGCACGTATGACTCGTCGAAATCCTGTGGGCGGAGAAAAGTCAGGAGGGCTCCCCTGCAGCTGCCAATGCTAGCGGTGTGTTACATGGTTGTCTACGGTTGGTCATCACATGTATACCTGGAGGCTGTGATGAGAGGTTGCTAGAGATGGAGGGACAAAGCCATTGACTACGATGTCAATAAGTAACGCACCCTCTGAGTCCAGACCTCTGCAGACGTGAGTCAAACGAAGGACCTCCCCTGGTTTAACATAGACACAAATATGACATTATTTATATTCATATAAATAAGAATCATTCCATTGGAATATTAAGAAGAAAAAAAGCATTTGAGGAGCATGTTCATTAAAGGTATAGTCTGCTATTGCCAGCTAAATGTAAGCTAATACACTTTTTATCAAATTTAACAAATCTCTCCTCGCATTGTGCTACAGGTATCTTTCTATTTTCTGTGCGTGTTGAAAAAATAATCTGATACTTCTATACAGCCCTGACTCCGTAAATAGCAACATAAACAAAGTGGTGCTTCACAGTGTGTTTCAACGTGTGAGGTGCCGCCGCATAGCGATACTGACTTGATTTGAGCTCAAAGTTAGCAAAAATGACTGACCCTGCCTTTAACGTTTCAAGTGTCAGTGAGAGGGAGCAAATGACATCTGGTGGTCACATTGTGAACTAAAGCACCAAAGTACCACTCTTCAACCAAGTATGTGTAGCATGCTCACCGGTCTCAAACTCCATCTGAGACTCCTGTCTGAACAGGCCCTGGGTGAGAGAGTAGCCATTCCTGGCCACTCCACTCTGCAGAACAGCAGTCCAGTAAATAGGGGCAAACACAGACACCAAGACACGCAGCAACGGACCTGAAACAGTATGTAAATGTAATTACAACAGATGTAAATGTATGATTCACATAATAAACAACATATAAACCAGAAGAGCTGTGGCACTAAAAGCAAAACAGACAATGTTTTTTAACGTTATAATTACATTAGTAGCAGTTGATGTTGACTTTCAAATTGACCTCATTCTGCTGCTGCTGTGACAGAAAATCCCTGATCCAGACCAAACCTATCAAACTATGTCGTAAGGTGGGGAGACTGGAACCCACTTGGAGCTGTGTGCTAATTAAGACTGCTGAGTGGTCAACATTTGGACTCTGCTCATGATTGCGTTGATGTTGGTAAAACTCATACGAAACCACAGCAAATAAAAAATAAAAAATAAAAAACTAAATAATACATGAAACCATATATCCGTGGAAAGCAGCAGTATGGAAACAAATTATTAGTCACATTTCTCCAACATAGTTTCCTCTCGTTTTGCCAGGGAATCTTTTAATTGCAAAACATAACTTGATCTCCTCTTCATTTTCCACACCCCTCCTCCTCCATGACCGAAGGGTGCTTAGTACACGGAATAATTACATTCACATGGGTTTCCTAGGATATCTATCCGAACAGAACACACGATAGATAGATAGATAGATAGACAGACAGACAGACAGACAGACAGATATATAGATAGATAGATATAGATAGATATATACTAGATAGATTGATACTAGATATCATATTTTCCAGCGTATCTATCTTCTAGATAGATAGATAGACAGACAGACAGATAGATAGATAGATAGATAGATATAGATAGATAGATACTAGATAGATTGATACTAGATATCATATTTTCCAGCGTATCTATCTTCCAGACAGACAGACAGACAGACAGACAGACAGACAGACAGATAGATAGATATAGATAGATAGATACTAGATAGATTGATACTAGATATCATATTTTCCAGCATATTTTCACTTCTTGTTTAACAAGCTCTTGTAGATTTAATATAAATTAAAGACTTTATATACATATATAAAAAATTGTTTTAACATTATATAGATATTTTACATTAATTGAATGTGATTGCAACACAACACACTTAGTGAAGTTAAGCAAATATCTGCTCATGGTCTGCTAGCTGCCCATTCTTTGTACATGCTGAAAATTATAACCTAGTGTATCTACACTGCCCTGGCTTTGTAATAAGGAACACAAAGTGGTGCAGGCCGCACAACAGTGTGTGTTACCAATGTGGGTGACACAGATTCTGAGGGAGCACCCTATGGAATCGACTGGATTTCTATATTATCAATAATGTAGTTATCCAATCAATCGAAAAAATAATCGATTAATCTGAAAAATAATCGATAGATTAATCGACCAAAAAAATTATCGTTTGGTACAGCACTATACTAGATAGATACTAGATAGATAGATAGACAGACAGACAGACACACACACACACACACACACACAGACAGACAGACAGATAGATAGATAGATAGATAGATAGATAGATAGATAGATAGATAGACAGACAGACAGACAGACAGACAGACAGACAGACGGAAGGCCCTGTGAGCTGTAAAGCACAGCCCTGGGTGGCTGTGTTTCCTGCACTCACCCACACTGGGGGGGATGTTGTCCAGGTGAGCCTGCAGAGTGCTGCTGCCTTCCACCTCGTTGTCTGTGATGTTGGCCTCCAGGAAGGACACGCCAAACTCATGGTCGTTCACCATGCCTATCAGGCTGCCCCGGGCCTTGCGTGGGCTCTCACCTTCAGCCACCAAGGACATTGGTACAATATGTATTACCATTAGAGTGAAGGTGACCGGAACATTATTCATTATAATCATCATTTGTTAAGCCACCATGAGAAACATATTCTCATGGTATATCTACTGTGATACAGTATGCACCAGACTAGTCTTGCACTGTACTGTATGTATATATATGTTGTCAAATGATTCCTTACCTCAATAATTTAATTCATATAATAACACATGTACAGTAGGTAATAATAAAACAGAATGTCTACAGTAATACCTACAGCATGCTTAAATAGAATTGTATACAAAGACATTTGTGGCCAACAACAGTGATACAGCGTAACCTGACTACGTCTCGCTGTAGCACAACTATGCTTGTAACAGAAGGGGTATATGTCTGTCTGGGGATTATGTAGGCAGAGGGGTAGTGCGAGCCAATCAGGACGCAGGTGGGGCAAGGGCATGTGCCTTCTTGCATTTATACAGAAACAACCAAACAGGTAATACTGGATACAAGTGAACAAGTGTCTGCTGTATCTACTGTCTGCTAAATGGATGGACCGTTAAATGCCTTATGACATTTACATCTGTCTCAGGAGTGCAGAAGGCTCATAAAGTCAATACCTGGGCAGAGGCCAACTTGACACGTCCTCGAGTCCACACTGGGACCGTCGCATGTCCGTCCCCCATTGGCTGGCTCTGGGCTGTTGCATAACCGGGTTCTTTCTTGGAAACCACGTCCGCACGTGCCGCTGCAAGGACCCCACTCCTCCCAGTTAGAGTAGCCTCCATTTACTGAGGGCGGGCGTGGGAGAGAGAGAGAGAGAGAGAGAGAGAGAGAGAGAGAGAGAGAGAGAAAGAGAGAGAGAGGCAACCACAAAAATCTGTTTTCAGAATTGTATGTTCAGCTCAATTCATTTTAAAAACACAGGTGTGAAACAAATCGACCCTGGTTTATTGAAGCATCTCACCCCAATAGAAATAAAACTGAATAACATCAAAACTTCAGCCAGAGGAAAATATTATGCGTAAAGTCTTGCTTGTGTACACTGTGGTGTGTACTGTATTAAGCTCACTCACTCTGGACTGTAAGGGTGATGGTTCTGTCAGCCACCCCTGCCTCACTCTCTGCCACACATTGGTACTGCCCTGCGTCTCCGGCCTGCCAACAAACACAGGGCACAGTTTACAGCTGAAGTCCTAACTAACTACAAAATAAACATGTTGATTTATTAACAACGGCAACAATGCCATCCTCGTGATCATTCTTTTTTGAATGCATGTGGGTCAGACTTGCTGGTAATAGGAAATATTATTAAGTTGAATACGTTAAGTACGGAACATAACTAAAGCTGAATGTACATACACAAACCAATCACATCATAAACACACGCACAGAAAAGCCTTTAAAAACGAGCTCTTAGACAAAACACATTAGGATTAATTCCACCAAACTGCTTGTGACTATGACTATGACTTTGACTATGGGAACAGAGAGAGGACATTTCCCAGTAGGGCCTCTCCTCCGTCTGTGAGACAGCCTTAACAAGGTGACGTTGTGAAGGAGTCAGGGAGCATGCAGCTCTTTGCATAATGCTGCTAGTCTCTATGGTGATGCTGCCTGGCTGCCACGGTGACGTTGTGAAGGAGTCAGGGAGCATGCAGCTCTGTGCATAATGCTGCTAGTCTCTATGGTGATGCTGCCTGACTGCCACCAACCTGACTTAGACGCTGAAACACCGCAGGGCACTGACACACTGAATGTGAGTTTATTCATTTGTATGCAGTAAACGATCATTTATGTGCAGCATAATCAGACGTGATGTGCTATATTGTGTAATAGATATACTGTGCTATATGTACTATATACTGTATATACAGTACTGTGTGTGTGTGTGTACTACACACACTTTTTAGAGATGCACTAATCTACCAGCTGGTGACCGGAATTAGACAATGTTCAGCTTGACCGTCACAACCAGCAATCGGTAAAATGTTACTTTACCGATCGTATGTATATTTTCACAGATACAGCGCCGCAATGATGCTCATGTTCACTTGCCCCTCCTTCTTTTAGACTAGAGATTTTAGCTAGCTCTCATGGTAGCCTACCTACACATGACACGTCTGTGCCGTGTGGAAATCCGGAGGTTAACCGTATAGAGACTACTCTATATTGGATTACACTGACAAGACATTCACACTTTGAATGTCAATATATGTTTTATTAAAATACAGAGAGCATATCTATTTGCATATTATTTTTCAATTGGATAAAAATAGTTACATGGCTTAAAAAGTATCAATCTGTTCTGTTAACTGGACGTTGCCTCGTAAAAGTGTAAAAACAACAAAATGCTAGCGGTGGCAGCTAAGGGACCGTCAACAAATTATTATGAGGAACGGCAAAGAGACCGTAAATGATTTGTACATTTAAAACAAATTATCTCTGCATCTAAATAGCATAGAGCTTTAAAAAAAAGCACTCTGAAAATTGGAATAGGCAAGAAATAGGAAACCGGCAAGTTAGGCTTATCAAAAAATGGTAATCCAATCGGCCAGGAAAAAATGCAATCAGTGCATCCCTACACTGCGGTTTGCCTCAAAGATCAATATATTGTTATATTGTTTGTATTGTAATTGTATCTGCAAAAAGGCATAACATCAACTGGACTGGTTTGGCTTGCTGACATATAGTGAGTTATGCTTGGGAAAGAGTCACTGTAGCAAATGAATTACTGTGATGCTGTAGATAACCAATGAGCCGTTGAGGAGAGGCTGCAGTCTGAGGGAACGAAGAAGGGGTCTCCCGTCCCGGAGCCAGCGGAGAACAGGGCTGGGGTCTCCGTGGACAGGGCAGTCCAGCATAACTGCACCGCCTTGGACGACGGTCTGGGACATGTGGGCCTCCCCCTTCAACACTGGAGGCTCTGGATGAAGAAAATAACATACATGGATGAGAAGAGACTTCAACAGCCTTTCCTGAGGTTTCCTGCATTCCTGAGCCCTGCTGCTTCTCATTCTAGCGATGTAGCCTTGTAGGAAAATGTTATTAAGTGGCTAGTTAATGCATTCACTTGGGGTCCATGGTTCAATCTGTCCCTCATTAGAGACCTGGAATGCAAACCGGCAGGACTCTTGGCCCCAAGTACAGGAATGTAAAACCACTGCTTCACAAAGTGCTGACTGCTCACCTCTGACGCGGACGAATGAGAGCGCTCTGATGGAGCCCACGCTGTTTTCTGCAACGCACACGTACGTCCCGGCGTCCTCCGTGGTGACGTTCTGAATGGCCAAGGAGCTCCGCCCTGAATCGTCTTCAGTGGCACCTTGGAGAGAGACGGTTGACATGAGCCATGTGTAAAATTAGGGATGCGCTTATATTAGGAAAGAACGTGATTAATATCTCAACTTTATGCTGTATCAGCAAGTTTCCTCTCTACTCTTTTACGAGGACATTCAAAAGCTTTCGCATTGAACAACCACTGGAATCACGCAATGTGCGTGCCTGAGTCAATCAGTGAGAGTGGGAGGGCAAAATCTGCAGTTGAACTGAAATTCATCCGGAATCATGAGATTTGTGTCATTACATCTCTAGCTATACATTCTAACTTGTAACCATCCAATCATACACATGGCAGGTACAGTGTACAAATCATTAAGAATTTAACAATTTAAACTGCACCTTAGTTACCACGCACCTTATCTCCACTCCACCATACAACACCTCACAAATCACGACATGCATCCAGCACAATACAATACATTCACAGAGGCGGGCCGGGAGGATGAGGATGTGGGGGGGTCTCATTGGCCTCGTCTCCTGCCCCTGGAGCCCCGGGGTGTTGGAGGCACCATGGGGTTGGTTTCCGCCCTGCCTGGTCTGGAAGGGTAAGGGTCGGGTGGGGTCGGGTGGGGAAAGCGTCCGCGGGGCCCTCTTCGGCAGGGGTGGGGCTCCCGCTGCCTCCCCCTGCCAGCTCTAGCACCATGGGGGCGTGCGGTAGTCCCCGGGGCGTGTGACCGGTTTCTTTGGGGCGGGTTTTGGCCCTCTTCCTTGGGGGTGGTCGTCTGGGGAAGCGGGGCCGCCGTCCGGGGACGGGATCGGCCTCGGACTCACGGGGCCCGGGGGACGCTGGCTCTGCCCGCACTCGGGTGGGGAGGTGACGTCTGGCTGGGTTGGGTGGCTGTC
>JAODOY010029735.1:0-22556 GCA_025399855.1 Forbesichthys papilliferus | reverse complement strand
ATATAACCACTAAACTAAATCATTATAAAACACTATTTGTATGTTGTTGTTTTAAAAAAAAGAAATGATTAATACAAAAATATTTTACAATCATACAATACTCTCACAAAATCCCATTTTGCTTGGTATTTGGTGTCATGTGACAACATTGGTTACACACTGACACATTTCAACTGTCATTCTTTACTTTGCTAGTCCCTGGATGAAATGTGTCATGCATGCCGTAAAGTATGCTTTCCCGCTGTGTTAAACCTACCAGAACAGTTGTGCTCCACAGGGATCTTTGAGCTTTGTGATGACGTTCAACAGGAGCATTTTCAGCATGGAGACAAATATTTAAATGATGAGCACATTTTATATATTTATTTCAACGTTTTCTGGTGTTTTCCTATGTTCAAATTCTGAACTGGTAGGACTGCAAGGAAAATCACTGGCCTATATAATGACAGGAACTATCAGAGGCTTATTCCTGGTCTGTAATCGGCTACAATGTGATGTTTATACACACCAACAACATTGCCAGGTTTCCTCAAGATAAGAAGGCCAGTTGTAGCATTTCAGGAAATTACCAGATTTAACCAGATTTTATTTATTTATTTGGAGCTCTTTTACACTTTAATAGATTGTTGACAAGTAGACAAGTTGTTTATATTTGATTTGATAGTTTTTTAAGACTACAGCATTTGGAGTAATATGTGGTTTTGGTGATTATTTGTATGTGTTTAGTTACATTATAGAATGTTGGATGTCAGAATAGTTATATGGGGGTTGACTCACTAACAACGTTCTTCACACATCGTGGAACATGCTGTATTTCAAGGTTTTAACAAGGCTCCTTCAATAATAGAAGTGAAATAGAGATACTTGCATGACACATACTTGAATGTATCGATAACAGATAACAGATAACAGTACAGCATACTGGTGATGTAACACATTTATACCTATAGTGGAATTAATGTATTTTGACCTGGCCTTGGCCATGAAAGCTACATTTTGAGAATATTGTGTTTTCCCTTATCATATTCCATAAATTATCATTACCAAATCTAGATGTTCCCCCAAATCATTGCCAGGTAACATATTCCATAACCATCACCTCACCAGTATTTGTCAGTGTTAACTCACTTTTGTCATTTAACTCAATAAGAATGTCAGTTTAACTCAATGGGATAATTGGCCAAGCAATTAGTGCTTTTGAATGTCAAGCTGAAGAATGGTGGAATTGGCGATGATGGTGTAAGGGTGCTTTGCAAGCTCACTTTCGTACCATCGATTTAATCATTCTACCAGCATGGTATTGGTTAATTGACCAGTGCAATGGGGAGCCAGGTATCATCTAAATGAAGCAGTAATGGCACCTCTTTGCCATTGGGATTTTGCATATTTTCCCAGCTATACTATACCAACAATACCAGGCATTGACATGTATAACATCAACCCGAGATGAGCTTTGTTACATTGTTACACAATTCTTGAGTTTAATTTAAACTTTCTAGCATAACTCTGGCCTATGTATTTCACTCCGTCTTTGCCAGAAATCTCCATTGGTTTGTTGTTCCCAGTGGTGTAGATTAAATGCCATTTCTGTATCTTCTGACTTTCTGACATTTCATGCTCATTATAGACTGAACGATTTTCAATTAGCTCAAGCTCTGACCACAAAAAGATATTGACTTGGCTCTTGGGTGGCAAATTGTCAGTAAGTCCTCTTCACGTTTTGTGCAGAAAGGCAGATTAATGCCCGTTTAATGCCATATAGGAAATTGGTATTCATGCTGGCATGCCTACATTAAACTCGGAGATTCTCTATGAAACAGTAAATGGATATTATTCAGCCATGATATCTGTACTCATGTTTAGTGCCCAGTGGACATTTAGAAGTCCTGAAGCTGTGTCAGTCTGTGGGGATAAAGAGCTTGGTGGCTTCACGAGCCACACTGAAATAGGACACAAAAGCCCGGGAGTCTTATACAGAGCCTGCACAGACTTTAAGCTAAGATATTCATCTTGATTCCTGTGGCATTTATTCAGACCAACATCATATGCCTGCTCCACTGACCAGGGAGGACAAGATATTGGGGAGGTGAAAAACTAATTCAGCCAAAGAGCGGGAAATCCTTTTCAGCTGCAGGCTGAGCCCTTTGATAGCAATGATTTTCCCCTCAGCGCCACCTCATTGCACAGCTCCACTAGCAGGGATAAAACACAGGCTGGCTTAATGAATTTGAGTTTCTGACAGAAGGTGGAACAAAAAAGGTACCAGTTCACATTAGCAACGGCCTGACCTTCATTTATCTGTGCTGTGACTGGTGGGTGAAGAGGGACTGTTGTGGCCAAAGGCGGGCTTTAACAGATGTGTGCATCGAGAACAGCTGTGATTTACTTTGTAAAGGATGGTCACGCCCATACAACAAAATAATGGTTGTATTTTTATGACTTGGCATGCAGGGTAAATCCATGCCGTACCCTATAACAATTCATCTGAAATATAGTGACTTTTGAATGAATACTCCATTTTAAATCAGTTTGCCATTGCTATATTGTTTTGCCATATGTGCACATGCTTTGGTACTAAGGAGACTGTGTACAGTATATACATACACCATGAGCTACCCTAATATAAATGTCCTTGGGAATTATATCACTTTGATTTATATTAAGGAACATTTTCTTTATTTTATTTCCGTCTTAAATGGGAGGGCTGGCCACTTGGTTCGTTTCCTTGCCCTAGGCATGAGGCAAATGGGCCAAGCCAAGTGACTGATATTTTACTTTAAACAGAAGGTGGCTACTGGCTCCAAAGATCACTTGTGTGATCTCAGGCTTGCAGGTCCAGTTCACATTTAAATAAGTTTTTCTCATATTGGTATTTCACATGAAGCATGATGATATTCCAGGAACTAATAAGGTTTCAGAAGGTTTCACAAGGCCATCAACTTATAGATGCTAATGTAAAAACACACCACAAAGACTGCCGCAAGCTTAGCCATAGCTAACGGTCATGCATTTCTACAACACCGTAGCGAGAGTTAATGAGATGCCAGATTGATTAACCGTGATTTGCTGTGCTCTGGGCAACTTTCATCTTTTACCATTAGGCAAATGCATATTGTTTTTAGAACCTCGATCGAAGAGAGACACACATCTATATGCAAATATGTTATCTGTAAAATAGGACTGTGTGTTTTTTAACTCTTGTATTGATGTAATTAAAATATATCAAGGATTATATGGATTCCACGGGGTAGCCAGTCTCTAATCCATGTGCTACCATTAGAAAGTAAATCAAAGTTGACCTCTCACTTTTCTACACATCAAGTAAAAAATTGTTTAGCGCATAATTTAGAGAAACATGCCTTAGGGTTTTCTTACAATATTGTATTATTGCGATACATTTATGGAACAGAAATTAATTGCCGTTATATGTCTGTTTTGATGATGTGGTAATTGCACGCGCAAAATATTTTTTTTCGTCCAGTTGTGTGGAATATTAGGAAAGGGATTCTGTTTTAATTAGAGAATGTGCAGAGTTGTTGATGAGCAGCTGTGTTTTTTTTGGGTTTTTTTGGCACCTGAGTAGACCTCATGTGAAAGCTCCTTTGAGACGTATACGCGTTAAGACTTATGAGTCCATCCCTGGGTGGATTTAGTAAGACAGCTACTTAAACCGTGTTCACTTGTCTTTGAGGTGTTGAGATGTTCTACTTGGAAAAGGATCTTTATTGCTGTTGTTGTTGTGGAATGTACCAAAGTGGGCTGTTTTCAATGTTTTTGATGATGTAATTTATCAGCCTGTACCTCTGAATGGATGCCTCTACGCGCTGGCGTCGTTTGAACATCATTCACATGCAGCAAAGATGAATATTGCCTGTATTTTACACCCTACATGTCATTATCATTTTTTGTGTTGACACGTTGACACCAATGATGGAAACTTATTTTCCCTCCTACTCCATTGCGACGCTCACAGCGAGACCAGCGGTTGGCTTAAGTCGTTCTAAAGTGAACTGCTTTACTATTTTGTCCCTTGGTGTGCCTTCGTGTCGCGTTGCTGTTACATGGGCCGTTATAGTTCTCCCTGGAGAGATGTCACCACATTGGAAATGATCTGCATCGATTTTATCAGCTCATTTCTTTTTAATTAGGTGATTTGTTTCACTTGGAAACAAGAGCCAGCCACAACCTCACAGTTTATAAAAATTCAAGCCAGCAACATATCCTTTGTGAAAATTTCCTCATGAATAAAATATAGAGGGGAAAAAAATGAAAGCCTCCACGCACACCAAGGGGGAACTGCCCATAGCTGAAAATTACAGCCTCACACCTTGGCCAATGTATTTTCTCTTCTGGAATGGCCTGGAGGGTCTGAAAATGGGGATCCTTTTCATTACAGATGTTCCTTTTAGATTTGTTTAAACACGGATACTGTGAATCATATCTTATATTTCAGAAATATATGAATAGAATTGCATTTCTTATTCTGAATGCGATGGGTCTGAATGCTTGGCCTTGAGACAGTAATGAGCACTGAATACGTATAGTTTTTTATTTATTTATCTAGTGTACTGTAATCTCTTTTTTAACCTCTAAAAAAACATGATCCTTTCCTGTGCCGTACTGATATGTTTTAGTACTTTAAAGCAGCAGCCTAATTGTCACACAAGTGCTTTGATCTAGCCATTACTTAACATAACGGTTGTTGTTATGCAGCATGCTGTCTTTTACTGTATGTCACGATTGACATATCTGCTTGCTCTGTGGCTGACTAGTTTCCTACATGAGACAACAGTCTCCACGGCTGGCATCTTCTGTCGTCAGAGAGTAATCAGACTGAGAGCGCGCTGCCTTTCAGTCTGACGATGCATCTAATAATAATACCTCTGACTGCAATCAGAACTAGATTGGCCATCAGAGAGCCCGGGCTCTCGGCAGCGGCAGAGCATTAAAAGCGTCCACAGGTCCCCATGTCTTAGACGATGATGCCACTTACCGCCCACAGCTGAGGAAATAGAGGAGTTAATTGAATATGCAGATTTCGTTATATGCCTCATCTGACTGGCCATCATTGTCTTCAGATTTCATGGGGTCCCCTCTGTGATGTAATGTAGCAAAGAAAATGTGTATGATGTATCAACAGTCATAATGTAAGCTGCAACCTGTATTCTGTTAGCCAAGAGGCATTCCTGAGAGTGGGGTCTACGTTTGCATCTAGGGGTTACATGGTTGCATGGAATCATACATAGTTTTGCTCAAACCTCTCTAAATTTCACCACCAATCCTGCCACCTGAAATTAATGGATTTATAATGTCTGTTTGCGTAACTTAATTTCTGTGCCACTGACTAGAGCACATGGATGCTAGGTTAAGCAAATACGAATGAGTGTGTGTACATCCTTTGTGACACCTGCTGCCATGGAAATAATACTGAGGAACTAATTATTGCTCCCATTGGTGAGAACGGTGTAGGCTGAATGGTCAGGGCTGTTAGGAGAGATGGCTGGTTTAATGAGTCTGGCATTGCCAAAGTACACTCGAAATAAATTACAGATCTATTTCCCTTTGGACTGTAGGCACCCCGACCATGACAACATTTACTGAATATGGTGGCACTTCTCCAACACTGAAGTTTAAAAGCACACAATTCGTGCTTACAGCTTACATGTTACATATACGGAACTTACATATGTTACTGCATAACACATATAACAAAATGTATGATATTGTTTTACCCTCTATTTTCCTGTATAATGGCAAATATAGCAAAAAACAAGCAAACATAAAACCTACATTTATTTAGCTCACTCACTAATAGCATTATAAACGTGAATATTCTCCATCTGTGTAATTATAAATATGTAAAGACTTTTTAGAGACAAGACATGTTTCTCTCATCTGGGCCCTACTGGAAGAATATTAATTTGTTGGTCAGTGTTTTTATGTTACTAATTATTTCTTTTTGTGAGTGTATTTTGATGGTTGTGCTAGAGAGTTGGGTGTGACATACAGTGTATTGTTCTTATCATCATCACCTCTGTTGTCAGCTGAATATCTAGAGCACACATCTGGGGTTTAGTGGCAATACAGTGTTCCAAAATATGTGGTCTTAAACGATGAGGGGAACAGCATGTTGGCTTAGTGGAAAGGATTTCTCCCATGTGGGTAAAATACCTAAAATACCCCTGTCAGTTTACATAGACAGATGTGGTGGTGAAATTCTCTGACATCTTCGACCCCATTAGTAACGGGATACGCTGGAAATATCTCGTTATTGGATTACGCTGCTTAGTTTCATTAGCGGTGTAGCGCAGTGTCAGAGCTGGCCGACACACGGCTTTTGTCCTGACATAATTTTTGTCATCACAGTTACTGCTCCATTAACAGCTGGGTGACAGGGGCTGGATATAACATGCTTCAGCTGCAGCTAAAGCTATTATTTTGTGTGTTAACAGAATAATTTGCAGTTTACACGTGTCTTACTGCACAGTCAAACTGGATGTCAAGGATGGAGAGCTTTATATATTTTAGGCTCCATTTCCATGCATAAAAAGCTATTTTCATCCCCTTATAGATGAAAGTAAACCAGTGTCAGGCCTGGGCTGAGTCTCAATTAAGGAGGTATCTGTGACACATGCTTGGCTTGTATTAAAATGATGAGCTGATTGCAATGGCAGATCTGTTTTATATTTGTTTGCTACACATTAAATGGGTTGCAAGTTGAAAATCTATCTGGCTTGACACATGTTAAAGCAGGCCTTCTCTGATCCCCGTATCGAGACGGAAGATGTTACGCCTGTATGTGGTCTCTCTGTGAGCCTGAACCTTAACAAGTCTCCCGAGGTTCAAGCCAAAGCGTTTCAGTATTGCTAGCTTTTTGTAGCCATGGAAATGTTCAATGTATTGGGAGCTTTTCATAGGGCAGGAGAAAATTTGCATTTCACTAAAGCTTTTAAGGTGATAGAAGAAATGTAATTCCTGCCACTTTGAGGGTGTTGTCTTTATGTGTTTTATTACAATGTATATTTTAAAAGAACCTTAAAAGCCCCAATTGTTACAGAGGGTATTTGTACTTTTGCTTTTATGTGTGTGCGTGTGTCCACACGAGTGTGTGTGTGTGTTTCAATGGTTCACGTTTTTGTGTTTGCTTGACTTGTGAGCGGCGTGTGTGTGTGTTCCGACATCCAGACTATCCACATTGTGAGGTTTGTGAGCTTGTTGGTTTGGGCATCTGTGTGTTGTGTGAGCGGTACATCTCGGTGTGCATCTCTGAACGCTCAAGGACGTTTTTCTTTTTTTTAACCAGGACAAATTGTGACCAAGGGACAGTATACTTTTTTTTCACCTCGCAGTTTTTTCACAGTTTAATATAGCGCCATTATTTGGTTGACTGAGCCACAGATGAGCTACGCTTTAC
The DNA here is from genome assembly GCA_025399855.1 of Forbesichthys papilliferus. Lineage (NCBI taxonomy): Eukaryota > Metazoa > Chordata > Actinopteri > Percopsiformes > Amblyopsidae > Forbesichthys > Forbesichthys papilliferus. The sequence goes on along the minus strand of JAODOY010029735.1, from coordinate 15,142 downwards.
AGAATCCAAATTACACCAGAGTCATTTTTCATCCCGTGGATATCTTCAGAACCAGAGAGCCATGGATGAGACTTTTTTTACTTTCCTTATTCGTCCTTGTCGGCTGGAGGTTGCTTGTTGCGGACAGGGCCTGATGGTAAGTGGGAATCAATCTGGATAAAGAAACAGTGAAAAGAATATAACTGTATCTGCTCCTTGGGTTTCTTAGCTGGTAAGCAAGACAATATAAATCAACATGTTTATAACACCTCTCCCATTGCTCGTGGTTTCACTGTTTACTTTTTTCATTTCAGCTCAGAAGTGAACCAGATACTCAGTCATTGTTTGTTGAGCCTTCTCTGCAAATAAGACAAGATTGGTGTATTTGCATGGCTGTGTTGGGATGATAACAAGATTTCCTCTGCTTGGCCAGTGGCCTATCTTTGGACTACAAAAGTAATGCGGGCACAATCTGGCTCATGGTACCGGTAGCAGCCCCAGCCACAGCGGACTGGACTTCTCGCGCTCCTCATAAATGAGAGTCATTAATTCTCTGTTTTGTAGGCAATTTCAGTTTGCCATATGCAATGCAGGAGCATTGTCTTCCCCTGGGGACAGCTTTCTGCTCTCGCAGTCACCGTCAGCATCCTCTGTCTTCTTTGTCTCCCCTCTCCCCTGTTCTAGGCCTGGGCACGACGTCAGAGCCCCGTCTCTACCTCTGTTTGTTGTGGGCTTGTGGGAATTTGACGATGCGTCACCATTCTGGGGACAGATTGCCGTCGTCGGTGAAGCTCCAGGCGTCCCTCTTTACTCTCTTATTAGGAGATGTGAGAAGCTGCCATGTGGTTCGCCTGACCTGGATTTGCAATATTGACCATTTTGACAATTTTGGAAATTCATGTTCAAGTTTTGATTATAAAACACCAAACCTTAGGCTGTTCAGTTTTAACAGGTTAAATTGTCAAATGTAGTGGATTGCCAAACATGACTGGATGCAAGTAGAAGACATTTGCATTTTATTACACTAAGTATCAGCCATAATGTGTAGCCATAATGTGTAGTGCTATTTAAATTGTGATATTGACCACAAGTTTCATTTGAATTGTGTGATCTTACTCTTATTAGAAGGATCTGAGAAAATCCAGTGGTTTCCACAACCTTTTGCTCCTTGAAATCCACTATGAAAATATAGGCAAGCATTACATAGTTTCTGCGACAATGTGTAAACAAACAGAAGTGCTCTTCAAAGGCTCTGCTCTTGACATAATTGAAAAGGAAATGGAACTGGAGCTAATGTATCTAAGAACTTCCCACATGCCATTAGTGATCTGGGGGTCCCGAAAGCCTTCGGGCCAGACTAGTTCTGCTATCAAAGAGGCTTGGTGTTATTTGGAGATTTGAAAACCTTACACAAAGGAAAGTCATGAACGTCATGTGATTTCATGTGGCTTTTGTGATATTCAGGTGGTTCTTCATCATGGTGTTCCTCATCATGATATTATACATGAGTTTATTCACAGACTTTTCAGTGTCTTTACAGCTTAGCAAATGCAATAAGGATTTTCTTCTTTCACGGTGTGTGTGTGTTTGGGTATGCGTGGTGAGTTGCCATGCTAAATTGTGTGAGAGCTTTATCAAAGAATGTCGACAAGCGACTTAATGCATTTGAATGCAGCTGATGGGAGAAACAGGGGAATATGTGAGTATGAGGACTCTGTGTTTCTATGGTCTCCAAATGACAGGATGACCTCATTCTGGAGGGAGATAATCGTAGAGTCATGACAGCCGGTCCTGTGAGGTCTGTGGATCGAGCTTCTCCTTCTCAGAGCTAGCCAGAAGTACTATTGTCCAGGCTTGGGACTTGTTCAATTGTCATTTTGTGGCATAGTGGAACGGTCCAGCTTCCCTATGGCACACCAATCAAATTCCATACTGCCATCGCAGAGACAGTAGCACATTAATATGAACAGTCCTCGACGAGTGCAAGCGCAGCAAGCCTTCTTCACGGCAATATCAATTAGCTTACTTAGCTTCTAAAGGGCAAATAGGGCTGCCTACTGTAACGGGCTCCAGACAGCTTGAGAAAGATGTGGCATCGCACTGTGCAGAAACAACTATATATTTTGAGGGAAAATTTGTCTTAACATGTTGACTTAAAATTATGAACAATAAGGCACAATGTGTGTGTGTATGTGTGTGCGTGCGTGCGTGTGTGTGTGTGTGTAGGTTTTTTTTTTAAGCTCATATGGTTTCTGTCCACACATGGATTTAATGAGCTGTTGACCTCATACAATCCATGGACCACAGCTCTTGTAAATAGCACTCAAAATGCTTGGCTGTCAGAAACGCTATTAAATCAATGACTCATCAGCACTATTCATTTTTATGCTGTATAACTAGATTGTGTTGACTGGATTGAGTTGATCTACACGCTGTAACAACTGCGTTTGCCCCTGAAGCAAGCATGCTCCATAGGTCTGTGTTGGTGTTAGCTGAAAAATTAAATACACAGCACTGAAAGAAGTGACGAGGCTTGAAAACATCCAAGTTTGATTTTTAAAAAGCCTTACGCTACTTGTATTAATTCATATGTGAAAATGATGGAAAGCTTTTGTTTTGAAAAACAATGTTGACGCCATGAGAGGCTGAAGGCACAAACACAAATCACAACTAGATTGCTACACAACTTAACAGGGGAGAAAATAAGAGCGATTTCATTAAAAACATTTTTTAAATGCTCAGTTGCTTTACAAAATATTACAGGGAAGAAAATAAGAGCGATTCCATTCAAACTGTTTTAATGCTCAATTGCTTTATGACACTGATTACATGGATGAATATATTTTCAGAATTCATGTTTTGCTTTTAGGCTTTGTTATCTTAGGGCTAGATGATATGGCCCAAAATGATATCATGATATGGTTCTTAATTTCGGTTGATACGATACAATTCCAATATCAAAATGAACAATATGGAAGCCTAAAAAAACCCACTACAACTTTTAAAAGGAGCTGAGTGGGGGAGGGGAGGTTGCTGAGAGGGGGACATCGTTAACATTAACGTGAATTTGATGACATATGAGCGTACTAAGTGTACCAATGAAAACCAGCCAGGTCCTGGAGTGATTTTTAACGGATATGACGCGTAGTTCAGTTTTCAGCCCATAAAATGCTGATTTTTATAGAAACAGGAGTTTTGTCAATATTAACACCACCAGCATTGATGTGTCTCATCACAGATCAATCCTATTACTTTATTCTTATAGCTCAAAACATTTTAGGGTGCATTTTGCCCTTTTGTTGTCTTATAACCTACTAAAGTAGACTTTATAGCATTTTTTTTTTTATTAATTAAAATGAAGGGAATATGTTGAATGTGAGTCATGCATCATGTTCAAAATCCTACTTTCTCTAATGTTCATGTCGTTCATTTTAAACATCAGAATGTGTCCCTCTTTGAGAGATAACCCCCCACCCTACCATACACCTTTGCACGTCCCAAATCCCACTTAATTTCTTCTCTTTTTCTTCCTTGTGACAGATGCCATGTTGCTAGTGGCACAGAGGCTGGAGGGCCCTTTCAACATTGAATCTGTTATGGACCCTATTGATGTCAAGATTTCAGAGGCCATTATGAATATGCAAGAAAATAGTGACCAGATCTCCTACAGGGTATGTCAATTATGCAATTATCCAGGCAACAAATTGCATTTCGAATCACTTTGTGCGAGTCTAATAAAGCAGAAATGAACGCTGCTAAATGTCATTAATATAAAATGATTGTTTTAATGTGTGTGGCTGGGTGAGACATATACACACTAGTACATGTGTGTTTGCCTGAGATGCTCAACTGCATCAAGCCCCGTGTCCACCAAAGCCTTTTTTTTTCAAAGCTTTTTTTTTTTGAGGTCAGTGTATTTTTTCATTTGTTTGCAATGTGAGCCCCACGTATTTACAGTACCTATATGCTAAAAACGACAACAGCGTAAAGAGGCATTGAGTGACTATTCTGCACTGGGCACAGCTGTCATTTTTTACCCAGCCATCCAATCACAACAAAGGAGTGTTGGTACTAACACCAAACCGAGCAACCATCACATCCTGTTGCACAACAACAAAAAAGAAGGAAACAATCCTATTAATTTCTTTTTTTCTTTTTTTTTTTTTTACTGGGAAATACAAATAACAAAACTAGCCTGTGAAATTAGTCTACTTGCAACAGATCACTCCTACATATATTCCTTATTATACCATAACAACCTAAGCATCAGATGAATAAACGTTGAGCCAATAAATACCCGCGTGCTGCAGTTTCAGCGTTTTCAGAAGAGCACCTGGTGTTTTTTTTTATATGACTTAAAAGTGGACTTTAGTGGACACGTGGACATGCTGAGTGCTACCAATGATTTGTCCTATCTAAACAGATTTATTTTTGCATGATAAGAATAGGTCTGTTTGAAGTTAGTTAATAAGCAGAAATTGCATATTGTATACCAAAAACACGCAGTGTGTGCATATGTCCACATCTGGGAAAAGGCCTGAGCCACATTAACTCACAACACCTTTGTGGACATGGAATTAATTGTCCCAACCCCAATGTCCACACTTACAGACGACTCATGTTGAGACACTTTCCTGCTAAGTGCATGAGGGCTTAGGGCTGTACCACTGTCAAATCGTCAAGTGCACGAGGGCTCTCACAAAGACGTTTTGAGCCCTTTAAATAGGTCCACTTTCCATAAGTCTGCAATTCTGCAGATTTTTCCTGAGGGAATTACCCACAGTTCATATTATTGTGAAGTGAAACGCTGGGCTACCAAGGTTACCAAGTGTAAAAAACTTTATGTACAATTATTAATAATAATAATAACATTATTATTATTATTATTATTATTATTATTATTATTATTATTAATAATATAAAAAATGTAAACAACCACCATAAAATAACACATTAAATCAGAGGAATGCAAGCAATATTCTCTAATTCTATAACACACTTGCTCATTCATCTTTAAATTCTTTTTTTTTTCTTTTTTTTTTACTGATTAATTCATTAGTTTAATTTAGTTATTTTTCGTAAAATAAACCCTTATCCCTTCAGTATCACAATCCATGTCCTTAGTGCCTGCTTAGTCATCTTAACATATTAACTGATTATTTGACTAAACCTCTTGTCCAATCTGTAAAACAAGAGCCTAAAACACATAATCAGACAGTTAGAGTGTCCCTTAAGTGCCTTGGCACTTAAGGGACAAGTTAAAGGTCAAGTAAAAAGTCCCAAACCAACAATAGTCTTCAACATGTTTTGGCATTGTTCGTAACGTCATATTTTGCAATGTGCTGCCCCATTCCTATTTACACCGTTCCGAGCCCTTGCAGCCTCTCGCACTCAATCACTTACCAGGTGACATCAATAAAGTAATGTAATGTTTCAGGGCTAATGCCTTAGGGGGGACATTGAGATTGGGCCATTTAGACAGGGCGAAAAGTTTAACCCTCATTGGTAGCACTTCTGGGTCACAATGCAGCAGTAGCTGCAACCTGAAAACACTGCGAAGAAGGTTCCAAATGATGGAACATGCTCAATTTGTATGTTGACTAAATGTATTTAATTAAGCTAAACTATACCGGATAGTAAAGGCAAAACTAGAGTCAACTACAGATACTAAACCACTCTTGCATTCTATCACGTACTCCCTCCCAAACATTGGAGCTGCATAAGGTGTGTTGTGCACAACATTCTAATTATGTCCAAGTTTAGGTCTTTGTATTTGAATTATACGTTTCATTTTGGTCAGATAATCTTAGTTCAACTAACAGTAGTTAATGTGTTTCCTGTGTTTTACTGCATTTTCCTTGACCACAAAATTGTAGTTACAGAAAAAAGTAGGTGGTTGTGAAGACATTTTTCTGCCTACACAATGTTGGTTGCCAGTTCTCATTCAAGGCGAAATGCTCGCTTGGTTTTCTCCTGGAACAGAACAGTCATTTTGTTTATCATTTAATTACATGTGGTGTTTTCCCCAAAATCCTGTAAAAAACGTTAACTCCGTCATCTTATATAACATTGGTCATCGTGACCCAGTTAAAGAATCTAAAGGCAGGGCTGGACATGTGTCTAAGAGCAATGTCACGCCGGCGATGTGGGGTGAACCAATCAAGTGGTCTTAACTAAACATCGTGTTTCCCCTATTTTCGCATCCAATGTCATTCTGGCTACCCCTGTAGTCTGACGGTTGGGTGTCCATCTCTGTGTAATTGCAGGTTTTTCAAGGCTGCGGCGAGCCCAAGCCCTCAGGAATGAGCAGGTCTGCTCGTGGTGTTTCGGATGTGTTCAACACCCGTTTCAGACCCTTCAGTCCAGAGACGCGGCCTACCACGGCAGCTGGAACAAGCCTCGGCAGACTGGTATGGAGAGAGAGAGGGGATTGGGGGGGGGGCACCGCCCGGCATGTGTTTTCAGAAGGGACCCTGCTTTAGTGTAAACATCATTTGTCTCTCTGCCTTGACACTGTTGATTAAAGCTGGTGATTTGCCACCGTAAGCCCCAAGAGCCGGAAATTAATTCTTTGTACTTTGTCCTCCATTCAGAGCCCTCTATCGATTTGTGTTTGTTAACGAATCAACAGCTTTACCCCCAGAGGGCAGGCAAGGTGCCCAGCGCAGCGCTACGTGCCGTGTCCTCCTCTCTGTGTACATGGCAAATGGGGACAAAATAAGAAATGAATAGATTATGCGCGATTAGAAGGACCAATTGTTTGCTGTATTCTCTATCAGATGGGTTGTCCGTTGGATTGGACCGTGCTAACATGAATTTCCATCCGCACCAACCTACAACCTTGAAGCCTGAAGAGTTGTAATCAGGGTAAAGGTTAACATGGAGCTGACAGTCCAATTCAGCTGAGAGACAGTTCTCATCATGGATTACCTTTACAGTCACACTGCTCTTCCTCTCGTCCCTCAAACCCTTTCAAATTGACTCTCATTTTTCTAGCACCATTAAATCAGACCAACAATCTAATAAAGCGGTGTGGGTCTTGTATCAAGCCTATTCCCTGTCAGTATGACCAAATCAATTGAGCATTAACCACTCTTAGGTATGGTATTAAATCGCTTTAGTACTATGGTAGATCAATTTTGGGGTTCGACAATATGTTCTTTCTGGTCAGCACCTACGGGCAGGGCAGTATTGAGCTTATTTTTCTATAGTGATCACTTGTTAAATCTAAACCAAAGTTATAAAAGCATACATAATGTAGTTCCCAAATGGTATTAGCAAAGCTGATCGATGGAAGCTAATAAAGAAACTATCAGGATGTGACGTTTTTATGGGTGGTTTGACCCAAGTGAGCATAATTGCTTGTGGGGAAAGCAGTGCACCTAGAGATTGACCCAAATAAAGACCCTCATAATTATAATTTAATGCCACAATTTTGTCTGTAATGGATTTTTACAAAACTTTTGACTGACAATGGTAAAAACATTTTCATATTCACTGCGATACAGTATCGTTCTATCACTTGTTTGTTACCTTTGATGTCTTATGAACGTTGCCAACCATCTTTTTTCCACACAGTGATTAATTGAGTACTTCTCTTTTTCTGTCTTTCTGCCGCAAACCAGAGGATTGTCTGGAGTGCGATGCAAAGCAGCGTAAGCTTCACAATTCTATAGTCATTCCATGAGTGATTGTTGAGCCTATTGTCCATTTCAGGCACTGATACCCCCATGAGCACCAGCTGTTTTCTTCCAGAGGTTAGAAATAGCCCTAATACACACCCTGTATTTAAATAATGCCCTTTGTTACACAGTACCATATCTATTGTTTGTCTGTCAGCCATGTCCTCGTAATCCCGTTCTTCGAGAAGAACAATACATCCAATAGCAATTACAATGGTCTGTTAAAGAGTACTCTTCAGTGTTCACATGGGCGTGTTCTGATACTATTCAGGCCCCAATCCCAGCCACTGTGCTTCATCGCTGCTTGAAAGCGTCAGCTTGTTAAACATAGCATTTAACATCGAAGCGCCACCGCAGGGAACAGGGAGCACATGGCGCATCCAGCTCGGGCGCACTCCTCTCTTGAGATCACACACCGCACTTTTTCCCTGCCCCACTATATCTATTCTAGACACATCAGAGACCAAGACCCCTATTGCCTTAGCTAATGGAGTCAACTCCTAGAGGAAGCCGACCAATCAGCTTGTGACCCGGTCCAGTAGAGCCGACAGAGAGGAATGGTGTGAAGAGTTGGGTTTTGTGTTGTAGCCAGCGTCTGCTCTAACGCTACACTGAAATGAGGACTCATGAATACTGTAACTGGGCAATTACTGCAGACTGCTAGGAGAACCCTGCCAAACGGACAGTGACAAGAGATTATTATGGATGTATTACTGTAGATAGACAGACACACCTGAACAGTCGAGGCCTGAGGATTGCATCATTCACACCCATGTGTTTGTTTCGTGGATTCTGGTCTGATCTGTTCCGTCCCCTTGGGATGAACCCAGAGACATTTGATGTGTATACTATACTGTATTTGTTGTTGGATTACATGCTGTAACAGTGCAGCTGACAGAACGAAATAAGTGGATTTCTGATGTTATGCTAAGTCAAAATCTTCCTATACCTAGAAAACTGTTAATTAATTCCCGACGTTTTTTTTGGGGGTTGTCATTCTATACATATTCTGTATCAATATAAGGGTATAAATGAGTACCACACACGCATCTTAAGAAGTATGCATTGCTATTGAAATCATCCATCTTATTTAGCAAAAAGCCATGAGGCTACAGTAACGTTGGAGAATATTAAAATGCTGTTGTGGTCCCTGCTGTTTGTAGAGCTAGCATTGAGTGATGACGGTTTGGGTCAATAAGTCCCAGATATCTGCTGCGACGTCTCCTGGGTATATCAGCTCTAGCTACAGGCCCACGAACAGACCAAGCATGCCATTCCCATTTAACGGGACCCCCACTGTAACTCAGACATTATCGGTGTCCCGCCATCCCTCTACATATGTATTCATCATCTGTCTGGATTTCCTGCGAGTGCATTCCTCCTCCAGCACAGCGTCGTCGCTCCACACGTTGTATTCATTCACAAGCACACTGCTACATCATACTCACTGGCAGTGACACGCGTGAAGGTTGGCACAGACTTAATGCGCGCTTTGATTAGAACTTTGTGTCTGAATTTGTCCACTAAGTTTTGCGCGTCAAGGGATGTGCGGAAGAACGGCAGGAAGTGTCTGCGTTCGCCTCCCCCCGGTTGCTTATGAGGAGCCTGGAGGAGTAGATCCACCTCCGGCTCAATGAGCCGTGACTGCATAATTGCCTGACATTCTGTCGCAGCGCGCTTTCCCAGTGTTCGGAGAAAAATGGAGATTTGCAAAGTCCAAAGAGGGGGATAACGGCGAGACACCCATTGCCAGGCTCGCCGTTAGATGTGAAGGGAGATGCTTTTGATTTGACACGTGTAACGTGTTGTGGTGCATTTCTACTTTCATTCAGTTTAATTGGTTGTTTCTCTTTTTGTTAGCCTCCACTTGGAAAACAAATGTATTCCTTATTAAGCCCATACAAGTCAGTATATTTGATACACTGAATGTAAAACCCTCTGTAAACATGCTGAAGATGCTGCAAGTGGACTTTGCTGTTTCCCTAAATGTGTCAACATTATGTGCTCTCATGGCTTCAAGTGGGTAGGAGAGTCACTTGTGTCTGCCTCATTAATATTTAGGAGACTGACTCATTGCATTACCCGGCGATGTGGCGTGTCACGGTTGCCCGGGCGAATATTGCTATTGAAAATGTGGGGAACCTAATGACATTGGCTGCAAATGGCATGGGCATGGGTTAGTCAACATCTGGCATTTTATAATAGCCATAATAGATTGTGCTCATTCGGCTTCTCGTGCAGTCTCTTTCGTGTCAGAGTAATGTTTAACTGCGTGGATAACTGCCGCACTCTGGTCAAAACCAGTCCGCGCTCTCTTTGTTTGAGATTCACAGCCTCGCACAATGGTCCAGTCAAACAGCGGTGTGTGGTTTGTGAAGTCAACGGTCAGTCACTCAACGAGTTTCCATGAAAATCATGACTGTGGCATAGTCCTGTGGCAGCCCTGGGACTTTTCATGCTTGCGTTATGCTTGTTTTTTGGATATAGTTTAATGGACGTAAGTAGGTCTTTTCACGGTCCCATTCTCCCAAGTTGTTGTATTTACCCACACAAGCCCAAGCCATGCCATTATCTAGATTCCTTAGATTCTACGAAAATTGATACTTTTCCTTTGACCACAAGCAAATAAACAATCCTAAAATGGAAGGTGCTATTATTTGACAGCAGATTTTTACGATGCCCGGAATAAGGAGTGGCCCTCAACCATGAAAATGTGTCGGTTGGGAAGGGTTACCTGATAATTTTGGAACACACCAGCAAGCGTGAATCATCACATACAAACACAACATGCTTAGATGTGAATTTGCTCTAGCTGGATGACTGTTTATTGGATGTCCAATCACATATAATATAGTACCGTCTACTGTAAGACAATTCTGTCCACTTACATGTAAAAGCCAAAGGCTGTAAAGCATGTAGAAACACTGCAAATTCAAAAGGACCAGTTACAATTTGAGAGTTAGACATTCCATGACACATTGTGAAATCCAAGAACACTATAGCGTATTTCAAAGGATCTCCCCATGTTCCGTGGAGCTCACAATGACCACGCTGTAGAAATACATTAAAAATAACGGCGGTTGTTGCATCACAGTATTTTGAAACAAAAGTGGCGCACATGCAATGTTCCCAACAGCAGGGATGATGTCAAGGCACCATCCTCCCAAACAGCTGTGTTTACTGCCTGTGAACTGGAAGAGAAAGTAGCTTTTATTCCCAAGAATGTCACTCTCCGCTTGCAAATGTGAGCAGCTGTGGCATCCCAACACATGCAAATACCCAGTACAGTAGCTGTGCATCTAACTATGTGTTGTGAGCCAAGTAGTTTCATGACAATTTCCTGGTTGGTCCCAGTATCAATATACTGTATGTTCTATTGACCCCTAGGTTGGACGGCTTCAGAATGAGAAGCCACTTGGCCCTTTGGCCATTGAGAAAGGCCCCTAACACATTCAGTACCTGATCTTGTCAGTGACTGTGTCCAAAAACAATCTATAATTGAGTATGGTACACACCTACACATTGCTCATCAACAGAATGCAACTTGTGTATCACAGTGCTGTTACGGAGGCGGCTATAATCAAATGTATGTTTAAGAAACAGCATGTAAATAAAGACATTCTTGGTATAGTCTTTATTGTCTAGAGGTAAACATTTAAAACAAATGTATACATGCCTGTGTGATAGGAAGATGACCTCGTTCTTGTCTACAGTTAAAACCTTTTGAAGGTATCTGCGGTTCAATATAATCCAAATAGTAGATGCATTTAAAGCAAACGTATGTTCAAGTTCAGTGTGTACAGCTAGCCTGCTCTCAGACTGGTAAAGCTGGACAACCTAGCTCAGTGTTCTAGTCTTTGGGGTGAATACCTTCAGTGTCAACAAAAGGAGACAACGTGCATATGATTTGTCATGTTCTGCTCTGAACAATGCCTCTTCCATGTCTACAGGATTACGTCTAGTTCAAACAGAGCATACAAAAAAAAGAAAACACGAGCTTGACAAGGGGGTTTCAGGGAGAGTAAATAATTTACAACAGCACACCAACACTCCACAGCCACAGATACAATAAAAATAGTTGTATTTCTCACTTGCCAGTAGTTCTAGGCTAGCTTCATTAAATAAAAGTTGACTTGACAGAGATCTGAAGAGACAGCTTTGAATACACGATAACGGCTTTGAATGCATAATAAATAAACCTAACTTGACTTGAGACAAAAACATTACCAAAAAGAAACTACGTATAGTATAATAATAAAAATATATATATACTGTAAACATAGATGCATGTCAGAAATGTGTGATTTTATGACTACCGTGGCATAAAGACATTAATCGGTTTTTAACAACTCTAATAGAGAGTCTACTGCTATTTGGACGTACGTGGTTTAGTAGTGCGAGATAGTTGTATCTGTTTTGATTAGAACCCTCACAAACATGATCACTGTACTCTTCTTGCATGTGCCTATTTAGCTAATGATCCCCTGCATGCATGGGCACTAATGGCGATGCCATGAAGGCTGTTCTACATGTTTATATCTGTCAATATATTAATGAGACACATTGGCCCCATTACACTCTGACGTGGCTGTCTTCCCTGGGGAAGAGGGGCATGCACAACGTGCCTGCCAGTGATTGCTCTCTTCTTCGCCATAGTGCGGAGCTTCCCTTTAATCATGTCCCCTTTCACAAACTTCTCCTGTAGCCCGGGGCAAATCACAAGAACAAACTCTCCACTATTTCATCAATATTCTGTCATTTCCACCACTGTGGGATTGTTGTGTGAAATACGGATCTCGCCTTGATACATTATATTGCCTAACCGTGTTGCTGCCAAGGGACTAAGTCCACAGTTTGAACCAATATTTTTTAAAAAGGGCCTCTCTGAATATGGCATGTTGCAGTGAAACTGACACTGTGCAAACCATATATGAAGCATACAGACACGTTGTGAGTTATCACTGATAAGTGATAACATACAGTATCGGTGCATATATCAGGGGACAGGCAAATATGTTTTTACACACAATTTTGTGATGATTTATTATTAATTTCTGATAGTCTCAGCTCATATAATAGCATAATTACTATTTTTGGAACTGTGGCATTTTTTCTTCGCTCTCTTTCTTGAAACAGATGACAGGATATTCTCGGCACAATAAATAAAATGCATGATGAATAATTTCTACCACAGCAGTTGTAAAGATAGGATGTTGAAAGTTTCAAATAAAGTTACATCTCCGGGGCGTACGCAGCACTCACTAGTTCAATGCAGTGTTCATCACGTTTTATATTTGTAAAGTAAGAAACCCAAACTGTATGTGGCACTCACAGATTCATCCATATGTTTCTATTTGTTCCATACGATTGTATTTTGTTATTCACATCCAAACAGTAATTATATCTACAAGTCAAGTTTAAACAACATGTCATTATATCCTGGTGTTTTACTTCACTTTCGTTTAATTACTTTTCAAACTGCAAGATACGGATGATGCCATGAGCTGATGAATATATTTATAATATACAGTACAGTTGTATCGCTATCCTTCTTTCAGCATGTCAGGCACCGTGTCAAGGTGCCTCTCAGAGTATTGCAGCTACTGCTCAAATCTCATTGCAATATATATTTCAAAAATATATGCCCATGTAAATAACAAAAGGCATTTCAGTAGGCATTCCTGGTATATGAGTTGTTACTGCCTAGATACTAATACATAATAATACATTTAATTTCAGGACACCTTTCAACACACTCAACGACATATTACATTGTACAAAGTCATATATACATATACAAAACATTTGGTTAAAGTATATAATACAGTTTTGGACTTTTAACTAAGGCAAGAACATAGTGAAACAGCATGCTAAGGCAACCCTGAAGAGATGAGTCTTGAGAAGCTTAGCAAAAGAGGTGATATCACAATATATATCACCATAGGTTTCACAATAGATATCACAACAGATACCACAATATTGTAGGTATCACACTAGGCACATAGCTGTCACAGGTGGTGCCAGTGCTGATGGATGTGTGAGTGATGTATGTTTCTGGCCACCCTGGCATTCTGGTTATGTTGTAATGTCCATGCTAGATCACGCGCTGCTATTTCCCAATGGCAAATTTATGCTGGGACACAATCAGCAACAATGAAAGGAAAACAGCAGACAGACAGACATACACAGTGGTGCGTCACTACCTATAGTAACATTATAAAGTTCCCTGCTGTGTATGGCCTATATTGTGAAACATATAAACCACTAATTTTGGTGTGGGAGGTTTTGGAGGTTAAGGACATCTTGTGAAAGCTAAACAGTGGGTTGATTGTGTCCATAGCAAGTCACAGAGGGGAAACCATATTTGTTTTTGCCCTCTGCTGATGGTTATTGATTGGACGAAGAAGAGCCCACATCTATATGCACTCAGGTAGCGATCCGCTCTAAGCAGCAACCACAGTCACCTTTGACGTGACTGCTTCCACTCAAGGGCGAAAGGGTAATGCAGGGGAACTCACGGTGCGGAGACACATGCGATTTAAAACATTACGGCAGAGGTCACTTACCCGGTGCGCTTTGGTTGAGCCAATATTATTTTTGCGCTACATATTTTAAATATGCAAAAAAAGTACTTGGGAGCCAGATGGGAGGTCTTGGTTGAGAGAATTTGCTGTTTATTGGTAGACCTGAGCCCAGGAGAGGGACTTTATGAGGTGTAGACACCAGTGATTAAATAGCCGTGTTCAGGGACCTCCACCCACTGGGCCTCGAGGTGATACCCGACACCATGGCAGAACGAGCTGATCTGTTCTCCACGCAGCCACAGACATGGAAGACCGCATCTCTTTACGCACTGGACACAGCAGTGGAACTGAATCAAGAATGCGATGAAGGGGCAGAGCTATTCCAGCTGCGGGCTTCCTCCTTGTGAGAAAGCGTCCAGGGTTTGCTCACAGCGGTCACCGGTTCAAACAAACAGATGTATGGCGTGGCAACGGTTGGGAGCAAGGCATGAGTACTCCTTGAACTCTGTAATTGAGATGCAGGAAGAATACTGCGTTCGTATCAAATGAGAACCTATTTTAATGCAGACAGTGCTGGTGGTTGCCAGGGAAAATAAGTCGATCTAGGAGGCGTCTGCCCCTTGTGGCTTCGTGGCGCGACCTGCCGCTCAGTCTATGATTAGATCGAATGTTTACTTATTTAGCTTTGACTTGCAACAGAGGGGATACGCTTAATGTCACGAGCTAATGGCAACCATTCATAGCGGCTTGAGCTGAAGATCATTTGCCTTTATGTGTTTGCTTAATATGACGGTTATTTTAAACAGCATGGGGAAGGAAGTATCGCAGTTGGTGAAACCTAGAAGTATGTGTGTTTAGAAGGAGACAGAGTGTAAGAAGCATGGAGGGAGAGAGAGAGAGAGAGAGAGAGAGAGAGAGAGAGAGAGAGAGAGAGAGAGAGAGAGAGAGAGAGAGAGA
>JAODOY010029715.1:0-22560 GCA_025399855.1 Forbesichthys papilliferus | reverse complement strand
AAATGGATTCAGCTATTACTTTATAAACCCTAAATCTCTATGGGAACATGCAAACACACACACACACACACACACACACACACACGCACACACACACACACACACACACACACACACACACCACAAACAAGGCATTATGACATTTTAAACAAGCACTGACGGTAGATTTACGATGAGTTTCTGTTATTGGATTATATCTACATATTTCACCCAGAGAATAAAATGAAAGTTTTTACTATTCATTAGAATTCATGAGTTATATAAAAATAGCACATTTTTCACATGCATTTGTATGTGTTTATCATATGTCGCAGGGGCCAAAGTACAATACTACGAGTCGAGCACGCTACTCCCAGTTGGAGGCAGGAGCCCTTTGAATAAATATGTATCCATCCAAGGTACCACACAGGTTCTTTAGATCAGGGCTAGGGTGT
Source organism: Forbesichthys papilliferus (assembly GCA_025399855.1). Taxonomy (NCBI): domain Eukaryota; kingdom Metazoa; phylum Chordata; class Actinopteri; order Percopsiformes; family Amblyopsidae; genus Forbesichthys; species Forbesichthys papilliferus. Next base: position 22,126 of record JAODOY010029715.1, on the reverse strand, counting down.
AGAGAAACCAAAATGACCATACCAGGGAACCCATAAATAACAAAGGGTTTGTTACTGTAAAAGTACAGTATAGGACACAATGTAATATTTGTAACAGATGGGTAAAATAAATATTTTGAAACTAGATGAAGACAAGATAAAATACTAAAATTAAACCATAAGTAAAATATTTATATAAAACCCAGTGTATTAAATGTACCATGGTTAGAGGGCTGTCGCTAAATAGAAGAAGATTAAATAAAACTGATAGATATACTAGTATATTTAGTAAAGCATATTCATTAAAAATCAAATAGGCCTAAATATTGCATATAAACATACAATCTGAGCCTTTTAATGCCATTACATTTTTTTAATCACACTGTATATCCATTTTGAGCATTTATACTGGCCATGCATGCTAGGTTCTACTCTTTTACTTCTACTCTTACAGCTCTCAATGTAAACAGTCTGCACACATCAGCTGATTCAACCAAACATCTTCTTACAGAGTGCTTTCAAATTAGTTCTGCAGGTTAATAACATAATTCTGTGATATAGCTGCAGTGTACAGGGTACAGTTTAAAAACAAAAAAGATATTCTAATGTTCTTTCCAAACTACTTTGGTTTTTATAATGTATCTCAACTCTGATGAATCTTGTGAAAAGATACACATATGTTAAAAAGTACATTTTAGATACAATATAACCCAGACAATCCTCCTATATGCAATCGATAAATTACAATAACATGTAATTATAAATATGTATGTTGATTTGTACTGAGGTATTAAAATACTGTCATGGGCTTTACATGTATCCAAACATTTAGCCAAGACCAGCCAAGACAAATGGACAACTGCACAGGCTGCAAGCCTCTGAGCTTCTAGCTAGCTTCTAGCTATAGCTACATGTGTTTAGCCTATGTATGCATTTACATGACTCACTGAAAACACATTGCCAGGCCTCACTTAACCTCTATTGATCTTATACCTAGCTGCGAACATGGTGAAGGACACTTTATCATGGGATGTAAATAAGGGGAATGAAAGAGGTTGAAAGGGGAGACAGTAAAATTTAGTTGGGTGGTTTGCAGTGCAAAAGTGGAGCTCACATTTTCTTGAATCGATCCGCTATTATTAAACTGCCGTAGGTGTTGTTATGTTCAAGGATGCCTCTTCTGCTTTCACTCCATGTATACATCAAGCTAAACACTCTTCAATAAAGTGACCAAACAGGTGATGCCTTCAGATGTTTTGTGTGAAATTACAAAACAATACAGAATAACTGCAATTTAAAGATTGTGTAAAGCAGACATACATTTGTGTTTCGCGTTTGTCACACACAGAACAAGGTGATATTAACCACCCAGCCAAATTTGAATTAATAAAAATGTCAGCAAGTATATAAAATTACATTTAAAAAGTGGGGGTGTGTCAGCAGAAGGCGCTATAACCACACCCATTGCGTGTTCTATGGTAAACTGAATACCGCAATGTTGTGCCATAAATGTATCCTCAGCCGAACATTGATTGGAAAATGTAGACCTGCATTTTATGAGTTGTGTTTTCACTTTACATAGATTTATACTGGTAAAAAGGATTGGATTGATTATCATATACTGTAGGGCTGTGTGTGCTCTTGTGGGCAGAAATCAGTTTTTAACAGGTCACTTTTTAGCAGATCACTTTTTGGCATGACACCTGCAGATGCCGTGAGATGCTGTTCTTGTAAATAGCCTACAGCTTGTTGGATTGGATTTTTGCGTTTGGATATGTGCTTATTTCTGCAATGAAGACATAGCCATCATATTGTAGGCTGTTAAAGGACAGTACAGTAAGTAATTTAGCTATAGAATTGTAGGCTGTTGAACGACAGTCAATTTAGTAGGCTAATAACTTGCATTGGAGCAGGATAAATACTAAGCTGATTCACGCTCTCTACGCTTTTATATCCTTGTGGTGTTACAGGGAGGGATATGCAAATTTGGGGACCATCTACGTATATTGTGCCCCATTTCTGGCCCTCCCAAAAAATCAAGAACAGAGAAATTATGAAATACAGTTTAACGGTCTATACAATACTACATAGTTAACAGTGTTCTCACATGTTTAAATAAATGAATTTCTAACATATATATAAAGTGTTTCCAAGTAAATCTCTGTATTTGCTTTACACAACCTTTAACATTAGTTATTAATATAAAGGTATATTTAGTGATTTTACATTTTTTGTTAAATTCAGCAAATATCTACTATCAGTCTGCTAGCCCATTGTATATGAGCGCTGAAAAAATATCTGATGTTTCTACACAGCCGTGGCTCTGTAGCAACACAAATACAGTGGTGCAGAGCTCACCACACAACACTATCCTAGGGTTCGCAATGTGTGGAGCAGAGCTTCTGAGGGAGGAACTTACAGTATGGCATTGAATGGAGATGTCTTTTTTGTTTAGAGCAGTTTTGTCTATAGCAGTCTCTATAACACTAACACTATCTGTAAAGATATCAAGGCTAGAGTTCAGTCTTAAGTTAAGGATTCATTTGGCACGCATACGTGTCCATGAAGCAAGACTGCATTCCCCTCTTGCTTGGGCTGCCTCCAATAACGTATGTTTACTGTAAATGTCTGAACACCAACCAACTTTGGCATGCTTTGTTTACATCTCTGCTTTCCCCAGATTACTGGTCTACTCTATGTGAAAAATGTGCTGCCATCTGTAATATTAAAACACTTAGCACAGTAACACCTCTTGATAACTTCATTCACAGTTTATCTAACAGTTTGATATAGTTTTAAGGTGTAAGGTTAGATACAGAAGATTAGCAAGTATTCTTTTGAAAAAAAAAAAAATGATGGAAGTTAATGAGGGATATAAATGCTAATCTGTTATGGTCTGCGGACGATGAAATAATATTGTGCTGAACATCAGCCTGTAGACACAATGGAACAAAGTTTCAGTTTTGCTTTAAAAGCCTCGCCCAACAGCTTGTTTTACAGCCCTATCAGCTAAGATGCCTTTTTGGCAGCCTTTGTGCATTTTCCGTCTGTCCGTCTGTTCCTTTATGTTTCGAAGTTCTAAAACATTCAAGGTCATCCTTAAGTAACGATACCAGTACACAGCTGTAATCTGTCAGGCCTTTAAAGTGCCAGTAACTGTGAAAATGGAATATGAGTCTGGTCCACCCATACGCCTGCCTGTCTGTGTCAACAAACGCTAGGTTTTATTGATGGCTAAAGCTCATCTCTACACTCCAGCGTGTCAGAGTATCAATGGGAATACATCACAGAGGGGAAGCAGTCACCTCCAGCCCCATGCTGGTAATAAATCTGCTGGAAAGAAGGCCTTGTGGAATACAGGATGGAGGAAAACCTCTTTCCTGCTGATGAGCATGGGATATGTGACAATGAAGGACAGTCCAACTGTAATGGGCTTCTGACAGGACCGGCAGGGTGGAGATGAAGGAGCCAGATGGAGCAGAATGTGAGATGATTAACGTCGGTGAGAAGGTCGGAGACCACATGTCTTGGTACAGCACTTGGCAAACAAGAAAACAGTGACGAAACTTGAATTCTAACAGCTGTTCAGAGGTGGACTTGAGTTGAGATTTACAGTATAAATCACATTGTCCGTGTTGTCAAGCCCTTGGGGGTTTACACTGTCTTCATTCTGTTCACAGTAAATCCAAATGAAACAATATCTTCCATTTGCTAAGACACAACAAATGAAGCCATTTATAACCAACAGAACGTGCACAGCAGCATGTCACATGCTTTAGTTTTAAGTTCACACCAGACCCGATGTTGCGTCTGCAAGTCAGTATGGGTGTAAGTACGAATCCAAACAATTCCAATCTGTGTGTGTGTGTGTGTTGCCTGGCAATATTGTTTCTATGTTGCCACCCTGTGCAGACAAATTGCCTACAGAGGGGGTGGTCTCGTCTCCCATGATGCCCATCCCATTGAATTGAGCATAGAGTGAACACTGAGTCAGCCACACATTCGTATGACGAAACCTCAAAAATAAAGCTGTAGAAGAAAAGCTTGATGACGTCATAGCATCCCCAGAAGCTAACGTGTATGCACCAGTTTACTATATTCTGAAACACAGGTGTCCAGTGAGGAGATGTACAGAGTGGTAATAGCCCTTATAGTGCTGCAATATAGACTCTGTTCAACATCTTGTATCAAAGCCCATTGTGGCTTTGGTGTTAACACAACGGACTAGTATAACCCACACAATGAAAATGTCACCTCCATATCCTTTAGTATGATATCATTGATTGAAACAGAGAAAACCAAACAAGTTGCCTACAGTACCAACCACTTTGCACTAATCATGTCATAAAACTCCCATGGTGCACAACGATTTGTAATTTGCAATTACAGGGATTGATTAAAATGACCTCACTGGGTTACAATTTATTTAAAAAAAAAAAAATCCAATTATTTGACTGCTGAAGCCTTCAGTTGACAGATTGTGTCTCTGTTTTCCTGTGAGGCATGTCTGGTAGTACGGGGACAGTCATCTCTGTATTTCCAAGGGTCAAGTGTTATGAGACGCTGGCAGCACTTGAGTGAAGCCATCTTCGCTTGTGTGTTGCTCTGTGGGCATTCATTATTTACAGGCATCCATGTGATTAGTTATTACCTCTAATACACTTATTCCCCCTTAAACTCTTAACTGTTTCACCGTGGGAAGGCATGAAATAATGGAGCCTTAGTTACCACAAATGCATGGAGAGACTGTGGGGAGGTGGCAGCTGTCAGTGATGAACATAACACTGAAATCTCATCCACCATTCTTTATTTGTCTCTCAACTTGTCTCTGCAGACTCCAGTTGGTTTCAACAAGCTGCCGTACTGGGGGTTCGGTAACCAGCCAATTTCTGTCCCATCAAAACTAATATGCATCAAAATCCATGTCACTCCTAAGGCAATGGATTATTTCAGCTTTTACACTCCAAATTAAACTCACAAAGCTGTGCGCTTTGCTATCTGGCTATATCAATCTTAGGCTGGATCTGTAATAAGATTATCACTGTTGATGAGCTTACACCTCCCGCCCACACACGTATACATACAGTATATTATGCTCTGTGCCTGCACTCTCACACGCACGCACCCACACACACACAATTTGTACATTTTATTTTAAAATGTCAACATTTTACACACATTTGTTACATGGATCAGATACAATAAGAGTTCTTAGGCAAACAGCGTTTCCTCTAGGATTTTTTTAACCAGTGGGGGAGAACTGATTTTTGTTACCTGAGTGTTGTGCATGCCTACGCTAGTGGTCATAGGTCATAGCAGACTGGATATCAATAGATAATTAAAATAAAATAAATCTAATTTATATTTAAATATATTTAAAAGACCTAAGGCCTCGTGGCTTGATGTTTAGGGTGAATTGTGGGTTCTGAAGTTCTTCTCCCAGACAAGAGTGTGAAACACTTAATTTCCTGCATTTTGGTGAATTTCATGCACCAGTTTGTGCATGTACAAACTATGGTGAGTGTAGGTATGCTAGGCTAAAGGAAAACAAAATATAGTCAAAACACACAACCAGGAAATATGCTTCCCTTCGGTCCTCCTCACGTGTCTCTTGTTTGGGGCAGAAACCGCTTTAAATGTTGCACTGCAGGCACCTATTCACGTGTCAATCATACAGTAATACATTTTCGTTTATTTATACGCCCCTGCACTTTTAATAGCTCATAGTCTAGTGTTTCAGGAAGATTTCTGTTGAGATTTGAGACCCTCCATGTCCTACAGTATTGTTGGCATTCATATTATATTACTGATGTTATGTTAAAGGGGTATTGTGATTCACCAAACTAACGTTAGCCTGCCTATAGCTAACCAAACCAGAGAGAATATAATATAATAATAAAATCTATGATCAAATAACATGAGCTTGTAGGATGATGTAAGTATTAAAAGCGTACCCTCCTCAGAAGCTGGCCTGCTCCCCGTTCCCCACACCAGACTCCGTACCTTCGGAGACAGAACTTTCTGTGCAGCAGCCCTGACTATCTGGAATGCCTTCCCTGCAGATATCCGCAACGCTCCATCTCTGGACATACAAAAACTCCTCAAAATCCTGTTCACCACAACCTACCTAGCACCATTCCCCTAGCAACACTTTCCTGAAGCCTTTTGTTGTCCTTGTTTTGCTGTTTGTTTTATACTGACAACTCTGTAAAGTGTCCATGGGCTTTTTGAAAGGCACTATATAATTTATTTTTTCTGGTCTATAAGAGCAGACAAACAAAAATTAACCTAAATGCTGAACCATGAGCAGAACAATAAGCGCACAGAGAAGAGATTGGCAATTAATAGAATGTTACGTTGTAAAAGACACATGAACCAGATACCACAATTTATAGTTATAGTTATAAAGTTATTAGCTTACTGAAAGTCTGGTGGGTAGGTGGGTTGCGCTAAATGTATGGGTGGCTTGGCTGCCATTTTTAGGTGATGTATAACAGGTATGAGGAGCACCACTCCTTTAAGCGTCGACTGACGACTTAATTATATATATCTTTTTCGTAATGTTTCCGGTAATGTTGATATCCTCTGCTCTGTTTGTCAGAAAAGATGTCATAGAAAATGCTGTAGGCTACTCGTGCATACTCCATGATATTTCAAACAATTCTGAAGGTGTGGCGCTTGTGATTTAGCAGTGACAGGCCACCACAACTAATGTATATAGCGGAAACACTGCAAACACCAGAACTGTATGTATCACTGATAGTAGTGATAATTCAAGCCATGGAATTCAAATTAAGTGATCTGCTCTGAATGTAAAACTTTCTGTAGTCATCTCTAGAAATGACAGAGTCACTACATTCAAGAAATTGGCTATGTTTATATGCACAATAGTATTCCACTATTATTCTGAATATAGAAATATTCCAAATTTGATAGATGTCCTACAAACAGCAAAACTGGTTTGGTTATTCGAAATTAGGCCCTGTTCTGAAATTAGCATTTTCATCTTAAAACAGATATGCTGATATTATTCAGGTTTTCGTAGATGTATACAGCATATTCGGAATATGAGCCTCAAGTTGGGTTTTTATTGCATTTACGGCATTGAGTCTCTTTGCTGTTTACTAGGGCTGGACCAGAATATTCGACTCAGATATTCGTTTGATGTGAAGGTATTGGAGTTTCAATTTTGGGATTTGAATATTCTTTTTTATAGCTTTTTGCATGCGTATTTGCGTATCACGTAGTATTTTTGTGTCCCCAACCAGGGATGCTCATTTTGAAAACTAATTCTGACCGGTAACCAACGCTTGTTAAACTATCATTAACCGTTAACCGACAATATATTCTTGTGGTACCCCCTTATTAAACTAGTCTTTGTCAACTCTCAAAAAATTGTATTCAGGCAAGCCCTACTGCAGTAGCGTTGCTACAAGTAGCGATGCTACTAGTTAAACTACATTTCTGAGTAGCATGGCGGTAGCGGAGCTGTTTTCTGAATCAAATTACTTTTCAGTAGCGACGCTCTTTATTTGATCAAGTAGTGCGGTAGCGTCCACAGAAGCTACATTTTCCCAGGCATTTCTGAATCTGTAGCTCAAGCTTAAGTCTGATACAACTGCTAAGAATCAGTACGTGATGCCATCACATAAACGGACCTAGGCTATATGTGTAGCCGACAGAAGCACAGTATGATGGTGATGCCGTAGCGTAGACATATCACTGCATTGATGCCTGATACTTTGATGCAGGGGATTGAGGGGGAATAAAGACAAGACTGAGTTTACATGATAGAAAGAACAGTGAGGGCAGAGAACACAGCTTATTGTTGAATAAACAGTTAAACTGAACAGTTTTGCCCTGTTTATTTATTTGTTTGACTTACAATTTTGAATGTTGGTAAAATAAAATGTAGAAAAAAAATTGCTTAAATGTAGTGAATTAACTTTGCCAAGTTGCTGTAGCTGTTTGCTACATTTCTCTTGGGGGTAGCTTCAGTGTAGTGAAGTTTCATTTAACGTAGAATAACTGGTGGCTCAGCTCACTACATTTTCAATGTAGGTTGCCCAATACTGGGTAAATGTTTGCAGAAAGAAATATCTCTAAATTATCCAAAAAATGATCAAATGACCCAAACTTTCATTATCAACTGTTAAAGTGCATTCACCTCTACTGACATGAAACACAATATAGGCCTAATGATCAAATTATTAATAACTCTTGTCAAAACAAATATATAATAATAATAATTTAAAAAAGAATAATAATATAAAGAAAAAGAACATTCCATCTGATTAAAACATATTCTAATAATGTATTTCTTTGGCCCTTTCGCCATAGCCTTGACGAATACATTATTTAAAATTGTTAATAACATCAATAACATGTTTGAATATTTATTATTATTATTATTATTATTATTATTATTATTATTATATAATATTATAATTTATGTCACTTTATAATTACTTATAATTTCAGTTTTAAAATAATAGTACATTTAATTGAATTAATCCACATTATATCTACATAGAGCTCACACACTCCCTAGATGTACCAATTAGGAATAGCCTTATCTTCAGTAAGATAAGATGTAAGTAAGAGAAGTAAGAGAAAGATGGGGATATACCTAAATCGTTTTCATGGTTTGTAGTCCAGATTTGAGAGTTCTGCAATTTATTGTCTCAGTTTCATGGCAGGTGTCCAAAACAATCCACTCCCAATCCATCTCGAATCACGTCAAGCCTTTGGTAAACACAAGCAACATTGATGCTATTCTACATTCATATTTCATATTTTCATTTTTCCTAGACAAACAATATTGAGAGTGAAAGGGAATTGGGGGAAGACTGGACAAATAATAAATATTAACTGAATCTGTGCATTTCCATCTCCAAACTCTTCAAATAATCAAGGATTCAAATTCCACTTAATCACAAGTTCACTAAATTCCTTTAAGAGATGAAAGTATTAATATGTCCTTACCTCTCTAAGCTCTTCATTTCTACAGATTTAACACCGAGTGTGACAGCTCGCAACAGACCGCCGGCTCTACTTTGTTCTAAAAGCATTACCCTTAATCTCTTCTTTTTTGTGTGGCTACAGGAGTGGTGCAACTAAGCCATAACCATTTGCTAAGATAGTGAGTAATGCTAATCCGCTCAAGCAGCTTACAGATGTGGAGAAATGACAGTTTGCATCCAAACATAGGTAGGGAAAGAGTTTTGCTTCACGTAGCTTTGGATACTGAATATCTCAGGTTCAGGTTTTATAACATTAAAAAAATGTGTGTCACTTGTAACCAATCACATGTGTCTATTTATTTTAGAAAAAGTATAAAACTAACCCTCTTTCTTGAAAGTAACAACAAAGCATTTAAAGTTCAGTCCATCCGTTTGACAGTTAATTGACGTAAAGATTGGAAGACTATTTGTGTTTACTTACCAGTGGTATGTTAATAATGTATCACCCACAGCTTTGTGTATTCAGCTAATAATTAGCAGCAGAAACAATGCCTGTAGGGAGCACCTTGGAATTGATTGTTTCGGTCACAAACTCTGATATAAATCTGTTAGCATGTCAGCGCTACACACAAGGACAATTATGTCTATTGGCCTGCACATATGGGGTAGTTAGTTAGCCAATTACAACTGGGCGCCTCTGTCCTAGTTCCTGAAGGATAATAGAGGCAGTAATTATTATGTGTTCATTTTAATGGGGTTTTATTGACAAGCATGGTCGCTGCTGAGCTTTTGCTAGCAATTGTGTCAGCTTGTGAAAGCAGCCTTTCAACTCTATTAGATTTGACATTGTGGTTTGAGTGGTTGACACCAGCATGACACAGGTAATGGGTATCAAACGTATGTAGGAATACTGTGCTATTTATTTGATTGTAAACTGCATCAATTAAGTTATTAATTTTAGTAAGAATAAATACAATAGGCCTGTAACAAAAATGATAAATACATGGCCTTATATTGGTGTTCAATAGGTATTGATCAAATCTGGCGCACTGAAAAGCACGTGAAAAAGGATGGAGTGTATAACAGCAGCTTCTACTGTAGTTTCTGTAATAGCAATGTTGCTGACTACAATCCAAAATGCAGTTAATGAATACTGAATATAATGAAACTGTATTCATCTGGTCAGTATGACATGTCCATATCTGTTTAGAGAAGTGCAGTATGCTGCACATTATACAGTATTAGCCATATTCCTGCTGACGTTTCGGTATCATGTCGTTAGACCGTCAGATCATTGGGCTGCTGTTGATTACCTGGCATGCATTACATTGCATGAGGTTTGTTCCAACTGTATAATGTGAACTTCTGTATGCATTGCAATACTTGATGCCCGCTACAGCGACTGAATGAGTAAAAACCACTTGCCAACTGCCATGAGGTATTGTATCACAAGTCAAGTTACAGAGAGATGCACATCTGATTATTAACACTTTAAATATTGAATTTCAAAAAATATGTACATGTTTAAATTAAACTGAAAACCAATTTGAAACTTTGACAGCCATGTAAATAGAGATTTAAACATAAAAAACATTTAACTGGAATTTTGACTCTGAAGGACTAGTATATTTACTGTGGCAGTAAATATAATATACTATACACATGATGATAGATACACACCTATGATTATGCATTTACAAACATGACTGGGATATCATTTAATATGAGTGTGTTTATAGATTCAAATATCAATTTTAACAGCCACATCCACTGAATCAGCTTACTGTATTACAGTGATAACAAATACATGATTTAATGTCTATGGAAGATGTGGACACTCCTGCCACCTCCAGTATGATAGTCTACTGTAACTATGTCTATTTACAGCTCGCTTCATTAAAGCTCTTAGACAGCTGTGGTTGCCATTAGAGCTCTGACCAGGACCCAACTAGCTGAGTAAATCTCACCCATACTCAAGTCTCGACACTTGCCTCTGTCTGCTTCTGTCCTGTTGGCACATAGGAAGCACCTGCCGATCTCTAGACCCAGTCTGCTGTCAGTTGTACTCAGTTAGGACGTTCATCAGATACCTTTATCCAGAGGGAGTTACCATTACAAGTCTTGTAATAGTAACTCCCTTCCTCCTTCTTAACACCAAGGGGTTAGAGGTCTTGCTAACAGGTAGGCCAGGCTTGTTAGGGATTGAACACAACCATTCAGAGTTCACCTAACCAATAGGCTATCCTGCCATTTCCCAATGACAAAACAAGGCAGATTCTCATCTCTAAGATATTATCACCTTGTGCCTTTGTATGTTAGACATCTATACCAACATACACTTTACAGTACCGTATATACATTAGAAGAAATGGCTTTGAATGAGCGAGGTACTGTATACTATTTAAGCATTCTTTAGCTATACAGTTAAATCTCTACATAGTTTCACTTACACTTGGACATAGAACTGACATGTAGATTAGGAATGGGCATTTTCATGATTTTGCTGTAATAAAGATTTCATTAGTTGAATTGAGATTAGTTGGATGTTTTATTTTTAAATGCTGTTTATTCACTATATGCCAAACCTCGTTAAATGTGCCTCTAACAGTAGCTCACGTTGCTAACTGCCACTTTTGAAAACAAATAATAAAATAAACAGAAAAGGCCAATGTTATCTATAACGTGTCCAGCATACAATATTTCATAAATATAGGAATTGCAAAACATGAACCTGCTGACAATGTGCTAGATAGCCAATAACAGCATGGCAGTATTCAATAACTGTAACACAATTTCATCAAGCAACCCTTAATGAAGTTTTAAATGTCAAGTACACACTATATGCCCTGCCTGTTTTTCAAATTGCTGTCAAATCCACAACAGAACAGAGGCAAAGCCTGCTCCTTATGCCAAAACTTGGTACCTCGTGATATGAGCTGTTCTGACCCACATTTTAGCCTCCCTGACATTTTCTAGAATGGTTGAAACAATCGACAAACACCTGCGGCACAGACACATTGATTGGTTGATTTTGTTGCCTTTCCCGACTATAGAGTGGCTGATCAACTTCCTCTAATCCATAAACTTTTAACGTGGAATGCAAAACTTGCAGCCACAAGTGAACGCTATAGATTTATTTAATAATGTAAATACATTCTAATTGTTAAGAAGCTTAATTAAACTTTTATATTGGAGATAAATGCTATAGGCCTCAACTACACTGAGGCAAACAACAATGGCATATTAGTGCCATTGTGGTGTACTGTTCGTAAAAAAAAGAATCTGTAACTTTCTTCAACTGTCTGCTGTCTTTCTACACTCTTTTTATTTCACTTCATATTCCTTTCTTGTCCTTTACGTTGTTCTATTTATCCATTCTTCTTCTCTTTTGCTTATCGGGTTTCTGCTATCTGCTGTTTTTCTTTTCCCTGTAGACTTTAAGGTCGCGGCCTGTCATTAATAACCATGTGCCTTTAAATGCTGCTTAACCTTATCTCTGCATGCTTTACGGGGGTCCTGTGACTGATGGCACAAAGTCGCAGGCCTCTTCTCCAGGTGCTACAACCAACCTCTTCCTCCCCTTCTCTTCTCTTCCCTGGGCCTGTACCTCCTGTCATGCTTACCAGCCATGCGTCAAGCCCCTTCTCACTGTGCCGGAGCGCCATAATGGCTGAGGCTCTGACAAATCGAGGCAGGGATGGCCAGTCACATGACTCAGCTGGCTGCTGTCCCGTACACACCATGTTGAAGGACAATGACGTCACGCATTAGAGAGCTGGTGCAGCTTCTGTGTCAATGTCACCTTGTGTTCTGCTTAGCTGTTAGCATCGTATGCTATATGCTCCACGCCTCCATGTCTTTTACTGGCCTGCCAGCCTTGAGCAGCCAGCCAGGCTGCTGGAGTCAATGGGGAGCCATACAGAAATGCCACTATAACCCTCCTGAGGGTAATGATGTGTGTGTGCGCGCGCATATAATGTAGGTGTGTATCTGCGTTGGTAGTGACAACAAGGAGAGTCGTGTCCCAAAGCGTGTGCGTGCGTGAGCGTGTGAATGTGTGTGTGTGCGCGTGCGCGTGCGTTATCTTATGCTGCATGTCGTTACATCTGCAGGCGTCACGTTTATGATTTCCTTCATTTGGTACGGGAGTCGTCGCCCATTAACCTTCTAATATAGAATTAATCAGTTTCAATCCTTTGGCAAAGGTCAGTTCGCAATACTGATCTCTGTGATAGCCGAGTCATGTCCCTAGCTGCTTCTATTACATAACATCTATTTATGAATAACAATTGCTTCCATGTTTTAATGCTTTAGATTGTGTGCCATTCTTTAGCTCACGGTAGTATTTGCCTTGGAAACCCTTTCAGCAGTGATTAAGGTGTATCTTTAAATGATGGATGCTTGGAATCAACCTTCTCATCTATGTGCACTTCGAGTAATGGGAGGACAGCCTGTAGGGTGTGTGTGTGTGTGTGTGTGTGTGTGTGTGTGTGTGTGTGTGTGTGTAGGCTGGAAATAGTGCATGTCAGTAGTGAAACATCCCCCGGTCACTGAGAGAATCGTGGGGTGCCTGTAAGACTATCTGGTGCCTGTTGGCCAGTGTGACACTTGACTGCAGGCAGCAGGCACATACTTCCAGAATGATACACACCACCAATGTCCCTATGAACACATTGCTGCTTAACGTTACAGTCAGTCATTCTGGTGGCAGCTTGTTACACACAGTACATCTCTCCCATCAGTGTCATAGGGCGCTTGCTCAGAAGCTCCGCCCCACGCATTTGAAACTAATTTCCAAGGCTAGGATATTGTTGTTGTGTGCACCATTTGTCTGCATTCATTTGTTTGTATTATTTACTTAGCCAGGGTTGTGTAGAAACACCAGATTATTTTTCCAGTGTGCACACAGCTAGCAGCCCATGACATATTTGCTGAATTTGACAGAAAATGTGGTAGCTTAGTCATTAACTCTAACTTTAATAACATACGGCATCAATATACTGTAGCATTTGTTTTGGAACAATCATAAAGCCCTATTTAGCAAATCACTTATGGCAGATTGGTCATCTATTTTTGTGTGTCGCTGATCCTATTTTCCCTCATAATGACTTTTGTATTCCACTGCACTAATTCATTTGAATTGGTAATACAGGCCTCCTGTATAATGCTCTCATTCACGTTATGCAAAACCAGAGTGGATTCACCTGATTAGGGCTAAAGAGCATGCAAGCAGGGTACCGGTGTCCTTTGTAAGTATGGTTTTCTTGACCCCTTTACTAGTGCTGTACAAACACAAGACAAATCTAAATGGCTTAGAACCAATAGGATGTCTGTGAGGTGGATAATATATAATGATAGTTGTGATATACTATATCAAGGAAACTTGGCCAACCGTTTACATCACAAATCACAGAGACTTTGGCAATGTGCACATCCCAGAAACACAAAGACAGTTATACTCGTCCTGTGACCTAACCATTACAACCACGTTTGGCCACTGAGCAGCTCCAATGGAGCCGAAGGGGGTTAAATACCAAGGGCAGCAAGACGTTAGCGCAGATTCAAACAATATATCCAAACAATTTCCTCCCAAAAGCCTTGCTGTATTCTGTATGTGTATATTCCTGTAGATATACATAATATTTTTTTTACAGTGAATGAGCTAGCAAAAGTTAGAAAATAGAACACTGAATATAGTAAATGGGCTCATTTATATAGCGCTTTTATCCAAAGTGCTTTACAGTATTTTGCCTGACATTCACCCAGTCACACACACATTTATACACTGATGGTGATCACTGCACAGATGCCAATATTTAATCAGATACTACAGTATATCACAATAAGGAACTTTTCTATTGAAAACACCAATAGTGTGTACATCATACAATCAAATCTCATAATGCCACAACTCTTTAAAATAACACTGAAAATGTTGTACTTACACAAATAAAACAATTAGTATGTCCATAGTATCCAGTATTGTTTTTAGAAGGACATTGGATATTAATGCTGGTATGCAGTGATTAGGGTTGTCAACTCCCAACCAAAATGTCCAATACCAATTGGGGTTTACCTGTAAACATTGAGCAAGATACTCAAGGTTTCCGACTGTACATGCTTCTAACTGTGCTTACTGTAAGTTACATGGTATAAAAGTGTGTTCTATTCAAGGTTTAAACTCAATCACTTGTAACTGAACAGGTAGTTCTACATCAATTATGACATGCAGAGCTGTCAAGCTGCTGGTTGAATTGTATTTATAGCCCATTTGAATGTAACAATAGGTCAGTGATGCATTTTACAAACACAAAACTTCTATTCACAACTTCATATCTGTACCATTTTCAGATCTTGAGTTCATTCAAAATAGCATGAAGGACAAATTGCTGTGACAAAACGTGGACTAAAGAGGTTCATATTGGTTGTCTACTCTTGATAGCTCGTTAGCGATTTACATCTAATTACATTTGACAGGATTAAAATAGAGATGAATATAAATAATTTCAATATTAGCACAGGCCTTCTCTTTGTAAGGTAACCTACTGGAAATGGTAGATGGGGGAGATGGATTTATGAAAGTGGCTAGTAAGCTCTTACATGCTGTTGACCGACACGACGTTGTATTATTTTTTTACACTGATTTGTGACTGACTCCTTACTCATTAGGTGTCCTGTCCCTTGCACAGCAGGTTCTGCATATGGGTGCATGGGAAGTTTGCTGGCCTGTGTCCTGCATGATAAGATTGTATGATACCGGGTCAGCATTTTACATGGTGTATTACAAGGGTCGGCCCATTCTTGTATCTATAGCCCCTTATATCAGCTCCAGATGCATTTGGCACGTCCAAATCCTGTGTACCCTGTATTGTCATACTAGGACAAGGTGCAGAGGTTGACCTTTATACTCCCTCACCGGACTTTACCGACTGATTTAAGACTTTATCTAAGACTTTTCTTTGTCACCTCAAATAAATAACAATGACCCACGGAACACTGCTAACAGCATAGGCTGCTTATTTTAGGTCTAGGAACAACAACTGCTGATTCTAAACGGTGTATTGCACATTTTTCAAACACGTGGTGTGTCTCTGAGGAGCAAAACTGATTGGAGACAGTGAACAATGAACAGTCCTGGTGTGTCTCTCAACTAGTGTGAGCTGACAATGGCTTTGTGCCAAACGCAAAAATCACAACACTATTCATCTTTAATCATGCAATAGCACCATGAACCCTGGAGCTAAAGATTTTGATTGCCCCCCTCTTCAAACCACTATTCCATTAACAACACAGCTAAAGCATCCTTAAAATCACCCACAGGTTATGCAAAATATTATTACAGTAAAATGCACCTGCATAATAGATTCAAGAATGAAAACTTCCATGTGCATGTTGAGTTTATAGATCATCAGGCCAGGTGGCTAGATTATATCCACCAGACTATAAAAATTTTATAAAATGTGAGCATTATTTTTTAAAGTGTGATTTAGATTATCTCATTATTTTAGTCTATATGCATCCATGTACCATCAGTAAATGTATAAAGAATAAAAGAAACCTTTTTTTTTCTCATTCGCTTCATAATAGATTTTAGAGAATAAATCCTCAACCTTCATTAACAATAATATTGTCATGTCCGCGCCCCGTGCACGAGCACGCAGTTCACCGCCCGCCTCCAGATCTCCACTTGCGGACTCTCTCTCCACACCTGAGGTTCAACCTTCCACATCATCAGCTCTACGCATTCCTCCCGGTTCTCAATCACCAGAATACTGAACACCTGGTACATTAATGGACTATTTAGTGCAGTGTCTCTTCCCTGTCAGGTTGTGAGGTATTAGTTGTAGTGACGTTTACTTAGTCTACCCGTGTATGATATTAAGCTTGCTCCACCGTCCTTTGATCCAAGTCTAGCCCTTCTTTTGTGTCTGAGGATTACGGATTTTGCTTGTCTCTTTTTGATTAAAAATACGCTGCGCACTCCGCAGTTGGAACCATCACCCTCTTGCCTGCCTGGTATCATTACAAATATGACTTTTCTAGCTGTCCCATGGTTAGGCAAATTAAATGAATCCTCAATTAGAGGCTATAATGCCTCAGCTCTTTTTTTAAACCGAGCATTTTGCATCTGTGTCTGATATCAGTTCTTCAAACATAATCACCAACAAATAAACAAACACATGATATCTGGAACCCAGTTGTTGATAGCATATTTTACACAAAAGAACATGACTGAGTGAGATGCATCACATTTCTGGATTTACTGTATTTTCCTCAATTGCCTTCGTTGTTTGTTTGTTTGTATGTAATTGAAAATGACAGCAGTTGTTAAAGCATTAAAGCAATGCCATTGCCGTGTGTTTTTATTATGTGGTTTATTGTGTGTGTTGATATTTCATATCTGAAAATGTTAGTGACAAAGGTTACATTTAAATCTGTATTCAGCCATGCTGGAGAATGATTGTAGATATGTGAACTTAACATTAAAACAAATATATCTAAGGTCCATCCCTTGCATTGAATACACATTACCTATGCTGGGATAGTGTGTGGTGTGGTCTGCACCACTGTGTTTGTTTTGCTATTTGCAGAGACAGGGCTTTGTAGAAACATAGAAACACTGGATGTGTTTACAATGTACCACAGATTGGACAGCTAGCGTTAGCTCATTTGAATAGCTACACCTACTGTAATAGGAGGGTTAGCTATTAGAATAGATTACCCCACCTAGAATATATACCACACCTACTGTAATAGATGAAGTAAGATTGTTAGAATAGCTAACCCACTTACTGTAATAATTGGGGTTAGCTATTAGAATAGATAACCCACCTATTGTAATAGGTGGGGTAAGCTAGTACCTATTGTAATAGCAGAAAGCACTGCAAATAAATGAACTACTTTAGAAAATAGTTGTATTGCTCAGTGAAGCATGGTGCAACATATACAATAAAAGTTTTAGAGGTATTACACAGTATTATCATTATTATACAGGATCATATGGCAATAGGAGATTGCTTCCTGTTTATATTTTTCATTCAGTTTGAGCAGTGGCAGGTATGTATGAATGTTGCATGCAAATTACAGGATATTTCTGCATGTATTAGTTTAGGGGATGCTAACGTGGGCATTGGGAATGCTTTAGAATGCAACTAAAGTTTGACTGGGTGCAAACAGACAGTGAGTGTGTGTTTGTGTGTGTGTGTGTGTGTGTGTGTGTGTGTGGTAGGTGGGGGGTTTAATGTCAATCAATTTTATATAAGCCAGTCAACCAGTGACAGGTTTAGCAGCATTGCCCGAAAAAAGTTACGTTTTCTATGCCAGAAATAGCTACAGTAGAATACCATCACAGAGAAGAAATTAATTTATTTTTATTTTTTAGTTAATAAGAGTAATAATTTGTATCTCAACCGATAGAATTGCATTGATATGTTTTGTGATAATATGCAGGAACTAATAGATTATGTCATTACAATGTTGTTTCAGAATTCTGCAGGGCTTCAGCAAATAATAATGACAGATTATTTTTGAGGCAACTATAATCCAAAATAAATCTACTTGATGTCAACATTCTAAATATTCAAATTTCTAATGGGCCTCATAGAATAATATCAAATTATAGCAAGGGATATATGAATAACACAACAGCATACATCAACAGCTGTTAGCGAATAGTAAATATCTATATCTTCAAGGGAGTCCAGCCAAACATGCAGTTTGTCTCAATTGATTTTAATGTTGTCACCATTTTCATGGTTCTTTGTGTTATTTGCTTGCCCAATTTACTGCATGACAAAGTGCATTAAGTGTGTGCCAGGGCTTTACAGCATGTTTGACAGGGCTGGATGGAGGACGGTGATCGGTTACCCTCCCACTGTATTGCCTAGTAACCAGTTGTTTATTTTTCTTCCGAGAAGGTAGGAATTAAATTAGAACAGCAAATGCTTCTTGAAGATCATTTTTCTGTCGTAGCTCATATCCGTCTATGTGGAAATGGCTTAACTGACCTCCAACCAGCATTAAGGGGAAATTCTTGCTGACCAAATTCTATTTCCTGGAACAGTGGGGTAAGTTTTCCAGACATGAGACGCAGTTTTATTGTCACAGTGATGGACAACTTGTGTTTTAGATGAATTCTGGATGCATTGGATTCAATGAAGCAAGTCAATTTCAACGTTCCTGCTCAGGCAACGGAGGATACGCAGCTGTCAGACATAGATGGAAAGTTATCACTGGCCGTTGAGGGTGGCCTGCAAACTCAATAAACCTGATAGTCTCTTTTCAAGACATGCTGTGATCCAGCATGCAGAGACAGAGGGTCCAATGAGATGGGGTAAGAGGGGAGCTTTGCAGCAGAGCCCCTCTGTACCAGGCATGGGATTACAGCCCCTCCAAACACCTGGACTCTCACAGCGGACAGAGGAGAGACATAAATTGTCGAAGGTCCTCGTTTACTCTGCTCTCCTGTTTTTATACCCTATGCTAGACTGCCTACAGTACATCATTGTGTTGGGATTGCACTTGTTGTGAACCTGTGACGTGTGTGTGTGTTATGTGTGTGTGTGAAAGTCTTGGGTTAACATCCACACTAGGCCTACAACAGGAGAATTGAAGATGATAATCTAGTTCAACACACCAAAGACAGAGGTTATGCTAACAAAAAAAAAACCTCAACAACAACAAAAGAACGATTCCTTTCCCAAGACAGTAAATATCAACAGGGCAGCCATGCATTTAGTCAGTGAATGATATTTCTGTTTGCACTGATGTCATGCTGTGGAAGAGGTTCATTGATGAACACTGATGAAATGCACTGTGATGCCTTGTACTATATCTTTATGTACAAGTGTCAATCTGGAACCTCTCATTGCAAAGCGTTGGTCGACTGTGTAGAGCACAATTTGGACAATAAGTGACCAGCTGAAAATCTTCCCAAGATGACAACAGCCTACGTCGTACATTTCACTTTCCACTGGCACTCCAGCTGATTTGGTAAGAAAGGTGGGACCTCCAATCGAACGTAAGTACATTTTATGGATTAGTGCCGCCTTTATTACAAACGCTTTGAAATGAGGGGCTGAAACTCAAGGTAAAGTCAAACTGAAGCTTTCGAGATCAGAATTAATTTATGAGGCTATGAGTGACCTGCCATAGGAGTATACTTAGAAAATCTAAATTAGCTCTGTATAATAGATGATCTCTAAAACATAGCTACTGATCATATTTCTAATTGTTATTATTTTTATTATTTTTTGCTTTAGCTATGCTTTTAAAACAAAAAATTAAACATAAAGTGTAAAAATAACTTAATAACTTACAATTCCTAGTTTCAGATGATGACTGCAGTAGTCCCAATGCATTCTGTATGCATCAGTCAGAAAATCTTCTGAATATCTTCTGCTATTCATCCCCTGGGAAGTAATGGGTGTATAGCACGTGTGTGTAATAAAGCAAACAATGAATCAGTCTGGTGTTATGTGACATTTTTAATAAGAATGACTTGGCTGAAAAGTTTGAGAAAGTTAAATGCAAATCTTGGGTTAGAATTGTCTCAGAGGGGCACCCTGTTGTCAGCTATAAAATACACTGGCTCCTGAATAAGTAAGACAATGGTTAGACTGAATAAAACACACCACACCGTGCAACATCCGTTATACACGCTGGCACAAGGGACTGATAATATATGTGTTGTAAAGGAGTAATTGAATATTGTTCTTATTGCCAGCATTTGAAGCAACAGCACTAAACATTTATTCCTGACCAAGAAAGAAACATAAAGGAAGATTTTTGTTTTTGTTTCCATTTGAACAAAGTTAATTGTGTCATTACAAAGTCTTCCACAATTATGGAGGTGGTAGTGTAAACATTAGCTGGGGGAAAATATAGATAATATGAATAAGGGACTTTTGCACCTTGTTCAACAAACACTGCAGTCACCCTTGAGCAAGTCACTTTACCCCCAATTATACTCAAAGTGTAGAAAAGTGTGGTTACTCTGGACAGCTCCCGGGTGTAACTTTATAAGTACAGGGAAAGAAACCCCTAGGATAAAGGTTATAAGAGATTGCCCAACCACGCTGGCTCCAAATATTTCTTCCTGAAAACCCATTCAGGCCAAAGTAAAATACGGTATATGACAAGTTCTATTATGATATTTAACAGCTTGACAAGGCCTGGGACTCACACTCATTTGGAAACACTGTTATTGTAGGGGTTACAATTATGAAAAGCAAGAAAGAATTTAAAGGTGAAATGTCAGTCCCCTAGGCTTGGACTTTACAGTAAAGTGAATGGAAGACCCAGAGACAATCGTTAAGAGGTATGTGCATGTGTGTGTGTCAAGGCTGTAATCAAGACCACCTTTGTCGAGTCCAAG
This sequence comes from Forbesichthys papilliferus, assembly GCA_025399855.1. NCBI lineage: Eukaryota > Metazoa > Chordata > Actinopteri > Percopsiformes > Amblyopsidae > Forbesichthys > Forbesichthys papilliferus. The sequence continues at coordinate 808 of JAODOY010029715.1, read as the reverse complement.
ACCAGTTAACTCTCTGAGGTCTGTCTCGTCACCTGCGACGAGTAAGTGCTTATCAAACATTATGCTAAATAACTTTGCGCCCCTTTATCCTATTGATTTGTGGTCAAAAGTGAGAGCGCAGGGAAAATCTCCTTAGACCCCAAAAAGTTAGCAACCAGGACAGTCGAGTCCAAGTCAAGACCGAGTCCGAAGACATTCGAGTCAAAGTCAAGACTAAATCCAGAGGTTCCAAGTCAAGTTCGAGTCCAAATGACACAACAGGGCTCGACTCGATTTTTTTAAGATAACTTTTAGTAGGTTTGTGTATCATGCCTGGGTCTATATTTTGTCCCCTTGACAATGAGCAGTAATTTAGGAATAGTGACTTTCTTACAATCACAGACTATTACATTTTTTTCTCAGAGGAGGTAGTCTACAGCAATACATTGTAGCCTACATTTTATGGCATTTCTATGTAGGCTATCCTAGAATAGTTTAGAGAAATGGGCTAGTGTCTATCATTACTACTACATACTATTGTAAATTATTATAAGTTATTTAAGTTAAATATTTGATTAAGAAGACGGTGTTAATACAAAAACATGTTGGTAAGGAACTGTACGGCCCCTGCTGGTTTATATTTTCCTACAACAATGCACTCTATTACATGACAGTAACAATGTATAATGTACAGCTATTACTGTATATACCCGGAAGACTCTGGAGGCGGTTGCAAGGTACCGACGGGCCCAAAGGGCTGCAGCGTCTGCCGTAGCAGAAGCAAAACAGCGGGTGTGGGAGAGCTTCGGAGAAGCCATGGAGAAAGACT
>JAODOY010029714.1:37500-46290 GCA_025399855.1 Forbesichthys papilliferus | reverse complement strand
TGGGAAAGAAAATGGAATATGTTGTCCCCTAATCTTTCGGGTTGTTAAACCGAAACTGTGCCATCACTTCTTTCTGTGTACATGCTACCTAAATCAAGGCAGTGTACCGTAGGCTACGCTTGGCGCACCATAGGATCTTGCGCTATTTAATATGATTTATTTAATATACCACGGACTGAGATCACGTTGACTATAAATGACCCAGAATCACACTATTTAGGAAGCTCTGCACAACAAATTTGACCCTTCAAAACAAAAACAAAAAAATGGCGATAATACCGCAGACTGCGGGATTGGGGCAACCTAAATCACCGCAAGTACATTTTCTTGTTTGTTTATTGCTTATTTTGCTGTTAAGTTGCTCAGTATTAAATGGTTCAAAACCTTTACTAACCATTACTTTTCAACAGTAGTGTTAAAACACCAGTGTTGTTGCAGAATAATTGTTGCATATTTGCAAATCAGCCAAGATCTTACACGAAAGAAGGATGTATGGTAAATACTGTTATTTTACAATTTTGAAGAATATAAATGAGTTTGGCTTCTTTGTTTTGCTAAAGACATCTGAAATCATCACAGGAAGGAAATTATGGTTATTTATTCCTCATATTAATCTCTGTATATCAAATGCTGAGCACATGCCACCAGACAGCATGTTAAACACACAACATTGGAGTCTTCAGATGTCTCTAGGACAGGCAGGCATTGTTCAGGCCTGGCCTTGCAGGCTGCATATACAGTATATAGGTCTGTAGGCACCTTCCATTAATCTCATTCAACAGTCTACATCTGAACACGTGGGATAATGAGAACTGGGACACCTCGTTTATTTTTGTCCCTGGAAATGGCACGCTCAGATTGTGTTTTACCATCTTGAGAAATGTTGTTGCTGCTGGCAACACCCCCACTTGTCTGCTCAGGACCGTCCCACCCATGTGATTGGCCTCCACTTCCTGCGATTACCCTGTCGGCTGCTTATCTCCTCTTGAAAAGCAGCGCAGACCGGAAATTACTGGTTGATCTGCAGCACTGAGCACTACACTACAGTAAAGCTCTCTGAAGATTGTGGCGCTTTACAATGCTTACTAGCATAGTCTTAATAAGCCACATGCAAAGCTTGGAAAGTGTGCTTATATGGTCTGTCCTTCCCCAGGACTTGTGTTCAGACCTCTGGACAATATTAAGTCATTGGCCACCTGTCTTTTACTGACCGGCAAGACTTTGGGAACCAGATGGATCTTCTTTAGAGGATAGAATTGGCAGCATAAAATACACAATCATTTATAATAAGAGTATTGTGGGTATAAGGTTGGTCGAATCAACAGAGAACTTTAAAACCGGTTGAAGACTGGTTTGACAATAGAAAGAGTAGGAAATAGGGCTGTGTATTGGCGAAAACCGGCCAAATGATACTTATCCCAATACAGGATACAGATAGAGGCCACATAAGTACTGTATTTTGTACAGTGTTTTAGAGAATCGATACAGTATCACGCAATGTAATATTGTGATATTCGGGTGAATTTTCTCACCCCCTAGTAGGAAATCACAATACGATATTTTAAACAGCAAACAACTAAATCATTGTCAAAATATAGTGGAGTAATTGCGTTCTGAGCAGAGAATGATAAATAAACTCTTTTTGTGTGTGTGTAATATGAGTTCCTATGCATTTGTTTTCCGGTCTGAGCTGCGTGTGCATGTGTGATATCTAGTGGCAGAACATGTCACGTAGGTAGAGACACTAATCATGTTTCTGTCTTCCAGGTGATAGCCAAGCGTGGCCGAGACTACATCCTGAGACACATACCTAACATGCACAAAGACCAGTTTGCCCTCACTGCTTCTGAGGCACATCTCAAGTACATCAAGGAGTGTGCCCAGCTGGATGATGTCACTGTCCACTATTACAGACTCTACAAGGTAACACGTGCTTAAATAGTGGCTAAAGTAGCAGTCACACCATCCAATATCATTCATTTAGACAATGTTGACAGTTTGTGGTTGAAACTGTAACAGCATAGGCTGTTTCTGGTTTGCAACTGAGTGTTTACTGCTCTCTACCTCTCCCCCTTTTGACCCTGAGTGTTAACTGCTCTCTACCTCTCCCCCTCTTGAACCTGAGTGTTTACTGCTCTCTACCTCTCCCCCTCTTGAACCTGAGTGTTTACTGCTCTCTACCTCTCCCCCTCTTGACCCTGAGTGTTTACTGCTCTCTAACTCTCCCCCTCTTCACCCTGAGTGTTTACTGCTCTCTACCTCTCCCCTTCTTGAACCTGAGTGTTTACTGCTCTCTACCTCTCCCCCTCTTGACCCTGAGTGTTTGCTGCTCTCTACCTCTCCCCCTCTTGAACTTCAAAGACGTGTGTTTCAAAACAGGACCAGTGAACTGGGGCAGGAATATGGGGATCTGGGAGAACTAATATGCAATTAAGGAGTGTCTCTTTAACGCGTGACATCCTATGGGGACTTAACAAACACATTGTTTTATAAAAAGAATAGCCCCTATTCCATATTTTACAGCTATCATTACTATAAGTATGACTTAACCACATTCCTAAACTGAATTCCAATCCTAACAGGACAAGAAGGAAGTAGAGGCGTCTCTTACATTGGGACTGACTCTACGTGGGATTCAAATATTCCAGGTACTCTTCATTAACAATAATAATAAAAGGTGTGACTTCGTTTCGTGTTGTTCCGAAAATATTTTGAGTGTGTTTCAACTTTTTTGTCCTTATTTTCCACTTTTTTAATTCACGTAGCATCATCGGCTTAGATTTATTCATCTTTTTATTCATAGATTGAATTGTGAGATGCCACCAATTATGTGTTATCTTCTGTTTCAGAATGTGGGCTCTGTGCGACAACTGCTATACGACTTTCCCTGGACCAATGTAGGCAAATTAGTCTTTGTGGTGAGTGGAATATTAAGTCACAAGGCAGTGTTTTGTGACAAGCATAGAGGCCTGCTTTTTGTGGATGCCAAGTTGTGCTTTAGTCAGTTTGTCGGCACTGAAACACAGGCGTGGCATGGCTTAGAGTTAATGCATTCGCTCAGGGTTGTGGAAATTCTTACGCAGGTCTTCTCATTTTCAGTCCTCTGGAACTAATCAGGGATTTAAGGAGACTTTCCTTTCCTTTTCCACAAACACAGAGTATGCACACACAGACACACACTCAACAAAACACAGGCACGCTTGCACGCACGCGCACACACACACACACAAGCACATGTGTGCTGAGGTTTTAACGGAACGCATGCTAAATCTTCTCATCTTACTGTGCCAGTGTCATTACGCTGAACGCAGCAGGCTTCATTTGCCACCATAGGGTCTCTGTTATCACAGACAGGCAGGAAATCTTACTGCATATTCTCCTAGCTCCACTTCCCATTTACAACCGAGCGACAATGAATTACAACCCAGAGACAGGGTCTTTATCACTGCCACTGCGTACCTCCGGCTTGGGTGGTTTTCTCTGGGACCAGAGGCAGCAGAGAACCTCATGACAAATCCTCAGAAACCGGTTAAACCAAATCATCAGTCTATAAAAGTTTGTTAAATTCTCAATAACGGTAACTATGCAGCTACAAGGGTTTGTTCCAGTGGCAACCAAATCTTCCATTTTGGCATATTATGGTTTGTGCTTGTCGTGAGACAGACACATGCCTGGCTTGGCTGAGGTCGCAGTGCGGACGCGAAGGGCCTCTTATGGCTCCGTCACACCCTTCCACCGAATAACAGGCTGTCCTCTCCAAAGCCTGGCTGTCTCTGGGTGGAGTAGTGTCTACCCCACCCTAGAGCACGTCACGCAACACCACCACCACCACTGCAGCTATGCGAGCCAGGGAGTAATGAAGGGTGGAGGGACGTACGCATCGATAAACACCAGATGTTGCAGCGATTCCGGGGATTTCAAGGTCCACAGCGGTAAAGGGACTGTGCTCTTACTGGGTGTGCAGCGGTCTGGGGCCTTCTCTCAACACCTCTTGCTGGACGAGGAGTGTGGCTTCTTCAGTGTGTGTGTGTGGGCCGTGTCGAGGTCGCGTGGGAGAGGGAGGAGAATGCGGAGGACAGAGGACTGAACTCACAGCTGTCACACTCGGAGCGGTTAGGTAGATGTTACATTATGCGTCACGGGAAACAAGAGAAGCGGCTAGATGCCTTTTTTATTAAAACGATATCAGATATCGGATATTTGACACAGTATTGGTCTGAAGGATGTTCACACACTCATGGAGCTGTTGATGCTGTGTTCACAGTTTATTTATTTTTTTAATTTATTTTAGCGACGTATTTCCACAGCTGGCTCCTGCTGCTCAGTACAACCACAGTGACCTGGCCGTTGAGTGAACTGAGTCCTGAAACGGGTTGAGGTTGTGAGCCTTGCCTTAAAGTGACCATGGCAGGAGTTTGTGAGCTAAGGAAGAACCACGGTTCCCACCTTTCACCAGACAGTACAGGGAATCAAACTAGCAACCTTACTGACCATGGTCGTTATTCTCCAGAGAATCCCTTCTTGAATGTAATTTCCAAAGAAGTGTCAGTTGTATTATTTTTGTCCTAGGAGTCTAAATCTGAATCAGCTGTCTTTCTGTGCTGCCATAGCCCGATTCTGGCTCTAAAGAGAATTATTATTATATTTATTATTATTATTAATGTCCGAATGAATCAATTGAAAGCTCTTTGTGAAAAAAAATTAAAACTTGAAATGTGCAGTTCAATGCATTTTCACAAGGATTTATACGCCCACTTTAGCGTCCAAACCCCTGCAGGAATGTTTATAGGGCTGTATTGGAAACACTCTTGCTGACACTGAAGACAGCTGTTATTGGGTTAAGCCCCTGCCAAAGACACAGGGGAAAGCACAGGCCCACCATTTTTATTGTTACGTTTTTTTCCGTACACCCAGCCAACATGTCCAATGCTGGGAAAATCAGCAGAAACTGCCTGTTTCATTTGTTCTCTCTTTAACCAAATGAAGACTAGATATGTGAACCGTTTACTGTACCTCTGGCTATGAGAGTGGTCACAAAATAGTTTTCCTGAATGGATCCCATCCTGCTGTCTACTGTAGCTTGCTGTTTGCCTCTGGGCGTGCATGGCTCTTAATTAAGATAAGTGAAAATGGCATTTAGAATAAATGTTCTGCGCTGAACCCGTGCTTTCTTCCTTTCCAAATCCTCAGGGAAAGAAGTTTGAGATCCTCCCAGATGGACTTCCCTCGGCTCGTAAGCTGATCTACTACACGGGTTGCCCCATGCGTTCCAGACACCTCCTGCAGCTCCTCAGCAACAGCCACCGTCTCTACATGAACCTGCAGCCAGTGCTCAAACAGGTCCGCAGACTGGAGGAAAACGAAGGTGATTACATGTGTTCCCATTGGAACCCAGCTAAAAAACATCCAACTCTGTACACCGTAGGAGCTGTGCAGCTAGCTAAATGAATGAGAGTCTGCTGTGTGTGTCTCCAGAGAAGAAGCAGTACAGGGAGTCCTACATCAGCGATGCCCTGGAGCTGGACATGGACCACCTGGACAAGCGCTCCCGGGCTAGCGGCAGCAGCGCTGGCAGCGTGTCCCACCACAAGCGGCTGTCGCGCCACTCCACCGCCAGCCACGGCAGCTCCCACACCTCCGGCATCGAGACGGACAGCTTCAGGGCCCCCGGCCAGACGCCACACAGGGCCCTGCGGACCTGCAGCTCATCCACCAACAGCCACGGGAGCTCGCATACCTCCGGCGTGGAGAGCAGCGGGAAAGAGCGTATGCTGGATGATGACGGTAACATTGACTGTGTTTGTCACTGTCAATACAGAGTAGACATATTGGTTATTCTGTTCTCCCGTTGGCCAGAACACATTATACACTATGGGCCTCATGCACTAACGTGTTAGCGCCTAAAACATGGTATGTACGAGCAGCGTGCACATGGCTTAAACGCTATTCTGTGTTTGTTTTATGTCGGCATCCGCAATGCTAGTAATGATTATGCTAGTAATGATGCAATCATTATGTATAGACCAACAATAGCATAGCTTTGGGAATTACTGAATTACTATCTAAATAAAATAGGGTGTGTTCTACAACATAATCTTATGTCTGTTCTTTATTATAGAAATTGAGATGCTGGTTGACGACCCCAAGGATTATGAGGAGCTTCATGAGATGGCTCTGGAGCTCAACCAGGACCTGTGTATACATATCACAGAAGACATGCTGGCTATGTCTCCTGACCAGTCCAATGGATACTCCGGTACTCACGCACACACACACACACACACACACACACACACACACAGCATTTTCAATTGCATTGTTCTTTAATGCCAAAACTGTACTTAACCGTTAAAATATCTGGCATATTTTTCTGAGAAGATAAAGAACCTTAGCAGGAGGGGTTTTGTCTGGAGACAAACTGTGTGGCACGATTGCTTGCCTCTCTCCACAACAGTCCTCCATGTAGAAATGATAATAGGCTTAAATGTGTGTTCTGTTTCTCAGGGCTTATAGTGAAAGAGGTCAGCTCTTCCACATCCAGCTCCTCCGAGACCGTGGTGAAGATGCGAGGCCAGAGCATTGAATCCCTTCCACAGGTAAGAGGTCAGCTGTTGAGCCCTGTGGCTGAGTTCAACTGCAGAGGTGTATTTGCCGTGCAGTACCACGATTCTCCAGTGGGGACATCGAATCGTTAAGGAAATCAGCTGGTTTAGTACATACGTAGGTGGGCCAAAATACCTGGTTACTGGTGCGTACCAGTACGCCTCTGTATAATTAATAGTTTACAGTATACTGTTATGGTTTCATATTTAATGTGTGATGGTTCATTTCAAATGAAACCACACGGACTTAAGTGCATTTTGTTCATGCTACCTTATAATGACGTGTTGCCCCTCACCCGCAGACATCCGTGAGCAGGAAGCCTCAGTCGTCCACAGACCGCCACAGCCAATCGCTTGACGACGTGCGGCTCTATCAGAAGGACTGCCTGCAGTGGGCGGAGCTGTGCCAAGACACCGCCCACAGCTACACGTTCGGCTGCGCCCAGGAGCTCAGCGACGGCTGCGATCACCAGGGCCTGTCAGAGCAGTGCGCCGGTATCCGCGGAGACCAGCAGGCGTTCCCCATCAAGAGAACCAACAAGTACTTCTCACTGGACCTGACCAGTGAGGAGGTCCCAGAGTTCGTGGTGTGATGGAGGAGCAGGTGACATCGGGGGGACCTCTCTGGTTCCACCCCAGGGGATCTAAACAGGAGAGGAGCATTGAAGCAGGGGACGGTTCTCACACCTGGCAATGAGCACTGATGATCCAACTAGCTTTAAGCTGTACTGACTTGGCCTTTAAAATCCTCTCCCCGCTTAAGACACACCATGTAACACACAATGACTCAGCAGACTGCAAGGGCCCACCGCTCTGCCCCACTGTGACTCCCTGCTTGGCTGTGCAGGGAAACGGAAGGGATCGTCAAGAAAACAATATATTTTTTAAATGGCCGTGAAAGAGAGAGTCCTTCAGCAGCATTTGAAGCATGATTTCTACTAAAACATCTGAGCGACTATGTGCAGCGCGCGCCTACGTCGACAATGAACGGTCCCAGACGGACTGCGTGGACATGCAGCCATCTCCACAGAGCATAGCATTTATGTTGTGGCAGCTATCCACATCGCACACTAATCCTGAGCTAGGAACCAAAGACAAGCCAACGCTAAAGCAGGAATACCAGAAAGGACAGCTATTCCTGTCCACTCTGTTTGTAATGTAGAGCCAGTGACACATTACCTATCCTTATGAGGTCGGAACGATAAGGTATTTGTGGGGGCGACGTTTTGCCGACCAGGAAGGTGACACATTGGGTTCCTTAACCCCCCCCCAAAACCCCCCCCCCCCCGCCCTTTCACACAAACAAAGGACAAAAGACGCCTCGTTCCCGCTCTTGGATTTCTGAATAGCGTGCGGCATATTTACTCCGCTAAGTGCAGTGTGCCAACCAGTCCCTCACAAAATAGACTTTTGCGTAATAGCGCAGGCTCGCTTGAACACACACCCCCTGTGCCTTCTCCACGCAATATGCAGGTCCTCGTAGCCGCAAACCGCTGCCTTGACAATCACACACACCCTTAACGTAGTCACACAGATAATTTGAAGGATACATGCCTTCCCTTTAAACTGTTGTCTCATTGCTAAGTTGTGTCTCCATTCGTGTGTTGTATGTAACAGATACATTTAGTGTTCTTTGGTCCCTAAGTTATGCAGTTACTATAATCTTTAATATAAAAAGATCCCATTCCCAGCTGTGTCCTGGCCTGTGGAGTTTCCTGCTCAAGGAATGAGGCAGAGTGAGTTCCAACATGCCCTGGCGTGTGCTCAGTGGTGAGGAAAGCTTTGCTGGTGTCTAGATACAAAATGGACTCCTGTGTCAGCCTTCCAAGGGACATTTGGACTTTTTTCATTATTTTCATCCTGTTGCCTTTACTGTTACCACAGAACTCAGAAGTCTTCTCTTCTGTTTTATTTTGTTAAGGTTTCATATTTTGAACTGGAAGTTTTTTTTAAATGTTCCAACCTATTATTTTACCATATTGAATTTGTTTTCCTGTATGAATGGTTTGTTTTTTACTTAATTATTGTTATTGTGTGGTTCAGTGTTGTTCAGTATTATAAGCGATGTATGTGACAGTATTATGGACCTGTGTGATGTCAGAATCACCTTATTTGTTTTGACTCAACAGGAATGACTAATTTCATCCCATAAGACACAAGTTAGAACTAAAGTGAGATTGTAATTTAG
>JAODOY010029714.1:0-30000 GCA_025399855.1 Forbesichthys papilliferus | reverse complement strand
TTTAATCACCACGCTCTGATTCCATGCCGTGGGCACCACCAGGGACATCATACTCCTTCCATCTCTCTCCTTGGACGCTCGCTCCGGTTGAACCTCCCTGTCGCTCACTGTTACACGAGGACAAAGGCCTTTATGTAGGCAAACACGCACGGCATATCAAGTCAGCGGGGGGCGAAAAAATATAATGCATTCATACGGAAAACATTATTTAGAGGAGGAGAAAGAGCAGGATTAACGTGAAATCAACAGTTCAGTGTGTATTTGTGTGTGTGTGTGTGTGTGTGGGGGGGGGGCAAGATATCGTCCTTCTCAACAGGTTTGGCATTACATTCTCCTCACAGCGATCAATCCTGCAGTGCTTAATCACCCTTTAAGTCTCCAACACCCAGAGTCAAGCGTCAGCTATAATCACACAAGTAGAGCGCAGGCCCCTTAAACACCAGTAGGGGGTAGAAGAAGACACACTGGAGCTCTGCAAAGGCCAGGGAACTAGAGGAGAGGCTGTCAGGGGAAAAGGGCTGGGGCGTGTGGGGGGATGTAATGGCACCCCGGGCTGAAGCAGATGAGTAACTCACTGATCCGGGAGTGTAAACAGCAGGACGGTGCATACCTGCTTTTTGGCATCATCAGAGCACCTGTCGACACCAGTGGGACGTAACAGGAAGCAGAGGAGGGGGGGAAGGGGTACTGTAGATGGATCACCAAGCTCTTCTCTCCCCAAATATTGTTCAGTTCAATGTAGGTTGTTGAATCACACACACACTCACGCACACACACACAACGACACACACCGACAGATATCTATGTCCTTTTAGGATTGGTTACTTCATATCATAGCTCTTTTAACAAAAAAAAACAAAACAATATACAGTTACCATGCTACAACAGGAAAGATGAAATATGATTAGATACTGTAACTTCAAAGGTGTATCAGAGGACGATGGTGGGTCCCCACAACGCTGCGCGTGTGTGCGTGTGCGCAGGAAGTAATTATGGAATGAAGTAATGTACGGTATCATATCGAAATACTACACATTAAAGCTAAGGCTAAACTTTAGGACAATGTATTCTACAAGGTTGCCTGTTGAGATCCCCAGGCTCACTTGGACAATATGTGTGAGACAGACAGCTGCCTTGCCGAGGACACCCCTTGCTCCAAATAGTTTGCGTTGGGCAGCTCATTAGCCGTCATAATTGGTCGTTCCCAGGATAGAATATGTGTTAGCCTATGTGAGCCATGTGATGCTGAGGAATATCGGACATCCCCAGACAGATTTCTCTAGTATTATGAAGCTTAGCCATGCAGGATACAGGGTAAATATTACACATAGTATCTGAATAACCACCTATCTGATTAAGGGTTTGTTTTCATTTACGATGATATTCACAGCCTCCCCTATCTGCAACTTCTACTGATATGAGGGAAGTTCATGCATAATCTGATAACACACGTTATGTGAGACATCTGCTGTAATATAACAGAGACGGCATACTGTTGCATTTAGCCAACTGGAGGTGCTTTTTCAGTACAGCACAGTACAATATTCAATACTAAACATTTTAACTCTGTATTGCTACACTAACTTGTCAGTTGTTTTTCATAGTCACACAGCACTGTTGAACCAGAAAGACCTCATGATGTTGTGTGAACGGGTTGCCTATTGCCTTAATGTTGTTTGTGGCAGCTAGTTACTGTACAGATCCACCCTTGCAGAGTAATTGGCCCATTTAACATACGCAGCTGAAATGCAAGCTACAGTCACAGATGTGTTAGGACCGAATCATTTAGAAAAGTACAGCAAGAGAGGAAAGGCAGGATTAAATCAACAGATAAATAGAGGATACAGTAAACTGTAGGTTCATACCTAGTTCTAATTCAAATGTTTTTAGTAGTGAAAACAACTGCTTATTTCTCATTGCTCTACAGTCCAACCTTCAAAATCAATGATAAAACCTCTTTTTCAAAAGTCTAAGTCATACTTACTAGCTTTGGCTACATAGAGTCTTGCATAACCTGCATTTATTTGCGTTAAGTCTGGAACAGCACTAGCTAACTGCCTATACTTGACAGGATAGGTGTTTTGATTGATGACTAACTACTGTAAGTCAATGACCAAATTGGACATTAATCTTAAACAGAGCAATATGTTTGGATACTAAACGACACAACTCGAGTCTGTTGTTTGCAGGTCTTGTTAATCTGTTAAATACGTATGCTTAATGCTTAAATACATGGATAGTCATTGCAGAATATGTAGAGTATTAATTGTTAGTGAAAATGCTAACTTCCTTTTAAAATCTATTACCACACTTCCTGACAGTGCTGAGTCTGACATACTTACAGGGGTCTATGTATCGCAGACTACATAACACCCTCTTTACGCCAAACACACCTGAGATAATTCCTGGACTATTATGAGGATGACGTGTGTTAACAACTGGAAGTACAGCAAAGTAAACTAACCCATACAGTTAACAACTAATCTTAACCAGAGATACAACTAACCTTAAACCTTTTCACACTAACCTTAACCAGGTGTCAACTAGTACCTAAACCTACCACTAAACTAACCGCTGACATACTCTTACACTAACCTTATTCTGAGGGTTTACTTCCCCTAAGGGGTTTTGTTGTAGTTGTGTGATCTCAGTCTGCGAGGCTGCAGCTGGATTAATATCCAATGTTCAGTACTTATGTGACATAGTAGTGCTAATAAACGGAAGAGGCTGAGAATACTGTAGATATTGTCCTGTTTATAACTTCCTGTTTCTGGTACGAATGTAGCTGCAGAAATTTTATTGGTATAAATAATGATGTTTGTAAGATGTTTTTGGAAATAGATTTAACATGTTTTTTATTTCTGATTGAACTGCAATGTAAGCCCTGTTTCTCAAAAATATATATTTTTGAGTAGATGTACTACCCACCATTAACAAATACGGGTAACACCTTATTTAAAAGGTCTAGGTTAAAGTGACCTCATTCTTTAGTAATTTAATATACAATATGGCTGGAAGCCCAAAAGCGTAGGACCCACGTCACATCTCAAAATGATCACGCTGTTCCTTATGAAAGTATCTGTGATGTGTTCCACCTCAGAGAAGAGAAGACAGACAGCAAGGCCTCCCCGTAATTTAGGTGGAATGCAGGAATGGAAGGAAACATACTTGTACTCTCAATGGTTCTCTCTCTCTCTCTCTCTCTCTCTCTCTCTCTCTCTCTCTCTCTCTTTAGAGAGTGGGGCGGACGCAAACTGCTGAGTGAACTGCAGGCAGACACCACAGCAGTGCAGGGGCAGTGAACAGACTAGGTAAGTCAAGGCATTGTGTAGTTGTGTGTGTGTGTGAGTTTCTGTGTGTTTGTTTGTATGTGTGTGTGTGTGTGTGTGTGTGTGTGTGTGTGTGTGTGTACAGTGTGTGTGTGTGAGAGGGAGAGAGCGAGCGAGTGAGCGAGAGAGAGAGAGAGAGAGAGAGAGAGAGAGAGAGAGAGAGAGAGAGAGAGAGAGGCACATTGAGGGATGGATGTGACCCAGTTTGAGAGAAGATACATGCACACATCAGCCAGTTTTCTCATTAGACTCGCTTGGGACTGCAGGAGGTTGCATACAGTGAAGTCAGACTTTACTTCATATTTACATTTTACCTGGAAAGTGCAGAAAAACTCTGCAATGGTAAGATATTGCTATCTGACTTAGTTTTTTGACAGCTTTTTATAACCCAAAGATATTGGCAATGGACATACACTGAAGACCTGGGCTCCATCTGAATGCATTATGGAGCTTGTTAAAATGTCACCATTCACACTAACCAGCATGTTGACACCATGTGCAACATCTCAGGGGGGTATGTCGGACAGTTATAGACAGGACAAGAAGTGCTTCTTTGACACGGCTGAGCTAAGGACCGAGGCTGTTCTCCAGGTCACACACATCGATTGTATTCTTCCCAGTGCGAGCCAAACAAATGGGCGTGGTTAATGTGATTAGTAAAGTTGGTCCTTCCTAATAAGTGGGAAATCTGCTGTACAACAGAGCAGCCTTAACATTTACATGACTCTCAAAGTGACTGTTGGGATGTGAGGTCTCAAGATGCTGTCGTGAAGTGATTTAAAAACATGTAATGAGGTTTGATTCAGAAAATGTGCATATTCATATAGTATATTGCTTATTATATCCTTATGCAATTATTAGTGGATTCTGAGTTCCCTCCCATACAAGACAGAAAATGTCATCTTGTGACATTATCACATGCTCTATTAACAATAAAAAATACATGTGCATTTTGGACAGGGTGCACAGACATATTTTAGCAGTCATAGGTTATTGATAACCAACTGTAAAGTTGTTAAAGGGATTTTCCTTTCTACAAACCATTTATAATAAGACATGGTATTCCACCATAAGAATGTGTTAATAATAGATTACTTTATGATTGGCTGGATGTAATTTTCTCAAAGACTGAAGACCTACTTTTCGGTCGACATCCCAGAAACCTTAAAGAGTGGCATCCACCCCTGTCAATAGGCTGGTGAAAAGCTGGCCTGTTTCGCTATCTCCCAGGCGTGTTGAAACACTTGATTATATTATGGCCTGGTTACCAAACAAGATGGAGTGCCATATCTGGCTGAAGTTGTCAGTCATGCCTTTCTTCGAGCTCTGTCCTATTTTGAAACAAGGATAAAACTTTTGTTCTTATGAAGTTCACACACATGGCTTCACCTCAACGGTCTGGTCATTCTACAAATTACACTGAATGTAAACGACACCAGAGCGGTCATGACGGAAACTGAAGTAAACTTGGCATATGGCCTTGACAGGGAGTAGCGCTTATTAAAACTGCATGTAAATGTCAATATATGGAACCGAGGATCTGTGAAAATGAATTATCCACTGAAACGTTTCTTGGGAATATACCTCCAGTCCATTGCACACATTTGGCTAACCTTCCAAAACATCAAACAATAATTGTCATTGGAATGAACTTTGTGATTCTATGTTTTGTTATGTTATATACTTTCAGTGCCTGTATTCAAATGTTGATTCATCCAGAACATCTAAGCTGAATTGAGTGCAGAACATAATGTTTATGTTTAGCTGTTAATGCAATGGGGTAGTGTGCTGCATACTGTGCTAATAAATCCTCTTCAAAATCAAATTGGCTTTCACTGAAAGAGGTTTAACATTTTCCATCGTGCTCCTCTGAGTGTAAATACAGCATCAGTCTGATTGTTATAATAACTCAGTGAAGTCCTCTAGTGACTTAACTTGAATGTAGAATGTCAAAATGTATTAACCTCTGAAAACAGGCCTACATATACATAAAGAGACTACTTTCTCTCAAAGCTGGTTCTCTAAACAATGCCATTTCTAGCTGTACATGTGTATGTATCAAAAGGAAATGTGGCACTGTACAGTACTGCTCAACGCTAAACCCTGGTTCTACAAAGTCAAGGGATCTATGTACACACACACACACACACACACACACACACCATTGCGTCAAGAACAGTACCCTATCAGAACATGTGTGAAACTCAAATATGTAGCAGCTGTGGGCAAGAGGTTTCATGGACAGCTGTCATTGTGAGTCATCAATATCCATGCAGGCAGTGCCTGCTAAGATAAGGCTATACCTCACACACGGTCAATACGGATGGGTGGGTGAGGGTGGAAACATGGAGAGGATCCTGCTGCTTTAGCACCCATATGCTATTGCTTTTGATCACAGAGGAAAGCGTGATTGTTTTCAGGCCACTGCAACGATAAGCAACTTTCACTGTCACCAGCTAAGAGGGTTTTTTATCTTTTGGGAGCAGGGCTGGTGTTAGTTTCTCTCGCCAATACATTCTGGTGATGTTTAAACAGCCCTACGGTAGATAGATACATGCTTTGTTTGTCCCTGTGGGGACATTGGTTTGCAGTAGAATATCACAAGGCATCACAGAACATCAAAAACAATATAATTATAATACATCATATATCACACAATTGACAATAGATTATACTGTCCAGACCAGTTGGGCATCCTAATTGCAATGTTTGTATTATCCGTTTAAAAACTTGCTTGTGGAACAAATTACAATGTGGACCTATTTTTAGTGAATAAAGGGGAGCAATACTGTCGTCCAGATGGTAGCAGTTCAAAGAAAGAGGCAGGTGGGTGCCTCTTGTTCCCACAATGCTGTTTGCCTTACTTGTATATGCATTGGAGTATACACTCTACAGTAGCTCTAACATAGATAGGGATATATAGTATATTTGATAGTTCAGAACGTGTTGCGGCATTATCAGTGTAATACAAAATTGTGTCAAACATGCAGTTTTCATTAAAGATAAACAACATTGTTTAGTGATATGTTGTCAGCAAACAGTGGTTGACCGCACGAGGTCAGCACATCAGGTGATGCAACAGCTTTATTAGTAAATACTGCTATTGTAATATAGCAAAGTAGTAGTACCATCCTCTCTCCCACTCAGTCCCTGACTGCCTAGCAACAGACACCACCAATAATATGCCTGTGTGCGCGCACTGGCGCACATAAGAGTTTATGTACACACGCATGTGATAATGAAGTGTGAATGCATGACTGCGTTCCTCTTTACACCTCCAGGAGTGTGTATTCAGGAATACGCTCGGCATCTCATTCTTAGTGACGGGAGTGGCACATCCACACCAAAGGTTCGTCATGGTGTGACGTGTGGTTAGTTATTGATGCCTTTCTGTAAGTTTGAACCAGACTAGCTGTTCACCTCTGACCTCTCTCATTACCAAGGCACGGTCGCTCTCTGGATGTATTGTTTTGGCGCCATTTTCAATCAATTCTAGTCCAGACTGAATCCCAGGAGAGGTGTAGTTTATGAGAGCTCAAACCCTGCCATCTGGCACAAACCGTCATTCTGTGGTCAAAGTCACTCAGACTGTGTTTCATCCTCTTGTTGAACAACATGTTCTCACTGCTCTGCATGCTTTTATGGCTTGAGCTGCTGACACGTGATTGGCTGATCAGATTAGATTTGCATTAACGAGCAGGTGTACAGGTGAACCCAATCAAGTGTATACTGAGTGTATATGAAAATGTAATTCTGTTGTTACTGTTGTAGATACAGCCTACACAAGACCTAACTGATAAGACTCATGGCGAGCAACAACACCGCAAGCATCGCGCAAGCCAGGAAACTGGTTGAACAGCTGAAAATGGAGGCCAATATTGACCGGATAAAAGTGAGTCCAAGTTGTTTTGTGTACAGAGGGGTGAAGCCAACATTAATCAAAATGTGCAAAGTTGAATTGACTGGAAGTCGTTGTATGTGATTTTGTCTCACTTATGTGTCATCAGGTGTCAAAAGCTGCGGCAGACTTAATGTCATATTGTGAAGCCCATGCAAAAGAGGACCCGCTGTTGTCACCGGTGCCAGCCTCCGAGAACCCCTTTAGGGAGAAGAAGTTCTTCTGTGCCATTCTGTAGATACAACATGGCCCTCCAGCAAACTGCTCAGTGTGGGACTTGAACATGGATGTTCAGAAATACGTAGAATACTAGCGGGAGGGCATGGTGATTATGGCCCCATTGTTGACCGGCACCTCGGGTGCATTTTCAATACCACAGAGTTAACATGAGACCATTTAAGGTGTTTGAGATTGCTTTGAGGGATGAATAACATGACGTGAGGTTATCAGATGAGGAGTGATAATGCTGGTTTTGTGATGGACAACAAATCAACCAAGTATTCTGGTGGTGTGTATTAAAAATCAAACATGTATATTTTGTGGGGATTTTTTTTTTCTTTGGGGGAGGGGTGTTACTTCTAAATGTTTTGTTAAATTATTTGTATGTGGGTCATGTAGGCTACTGTAGAAGCAGCAGAATACACTAGACCTAAATCTGACTATTGGAAATTCTTATTTTTAACTCTACCAATTTGGATAGCTTTTTATGTATGTGATTAATGAAACCGCTCTGTTAACCTCTGATTATTTTAAACTGTTTTTACATTTTTTTCCAATGGGACATTCAAATATGTAATATTCTAAAGATTAGTCTCAGTGTATCAACATCTAACTGGCAAATCTGTTAGTTGGTCTCTACCTTCTTTCTACTAAATTTGTATGAAACGAATAGCAAGTAAACTGTGCTGTGAGTTCTAAATGTTTGTAATATTAGCTATTGCATGACATGGACAAACTCTTTATTTCTTATGAGGATTGTATGAAAAAGGGTATCCTCCACCTGGAAGTGCCAAAAAATATTAAAATAATGATTGACTCAAAAAGATCTCTCAAATGCAAGATTATTCAAAGCATGTTCTATTACAGACTGCCCAGAAGTAGGAAAACTGGTGCAGCATTTTTTTTGCATTGCCTTCAGTGTAAATGCATACAGCTCTAGCCATGTCTAAAGTAAATGAATACATCTTTAGCCATGTCTAAATCTATTTTTATTTTTTTTTTTTTTTTTTTGTTTGCCCATATTGGCTAGGCCTACAACATACTTGTTTCTAAAAAGCGATTGCCGGTAGCTACACATTTGCCGACTTATTCAGACCAGGGAAAAGGCGAGAAATATAGAAGTTTGTTATATTCTCATAGAGTAATCACAGTCCAGCAGCGCCGGATTCTTTGCCGACTTATTAAGACCAGGGAAAAGGCGAGAAATATAGAATTGTGTTATATATTCTCACAGAGAATAAAGGATTCGAATTAATACGCGATGACCCAATCAATATGCAAATTAACGCATGACGTCATCGGGCGACTTTTAGCGACTTGGAGCTAGTGCTAGCTGCTTTCATAATACACCCTTGGGTTTTTGTTTTGCAACTTTTGTTTGGTAAAGGTGAAACACCCATAGACTGTATAAATAAAGGAAACACCCCGCATTAGTCAACCCTGTCTCGACTACCCTTGCCCCTTACAGAATGAAAACAAGCTAGCTGCCGTAGCAGCGAAATTACACCACTATCGCACATTTGCTTAATGCTTTTATTACACCGGTTCGTTTTTTACAATCCACGCCGTTTGGAGTAAAATGTAAGTTTAACCTGGCTGTGTGTCAAAGAAAACATGAGAATAATGTATGTCACCAAAAGGCAATGTATAGCATATAGTTAGCTAACGTTAGTGTTTCTGCACTGTAATGTGTCTTCGTGACAGCAATCTGTAACGTATATCATTCATTGTTATTTAATAGTAGGGAATTAAACTAAGCGTACAGTTTGTTTAATAGTGTTAGATTTTGGTCTGTCTTTTTACCTTTCTGCTATGTTAACATAAACAGGCAAGAAAGAGACTGCCACCGTCTACTTCAGGGCGTTTTGTTTTGTACATTTGTATTTAACATTAGAAAGTATTGTAGGCCTACATTATGAACATGTGATGTCACATTACATAGCTGGCATAGGTTGCCAGCTATCAATATTTTAACTGGACTGGGCAGTGACATAAAAGCAATATGTTTACTTTTATTTTCACAATTCAGTTAGATCAGTGTAAAACAAAGTATACTTGCCATGTTGTATAATCGATGTACCTACATAACTGAGAAAGCTTGCCCTTATCAGTTATAATATTGTTTTCTATCACTTTAACTCTTGATCAAGTGAAAAATGGCCTCTGCTGAACCACATAATTTCTCCTGGGTTGAACCCGGCAAGTTGGCTGGAATGGCATTTCCCAGAATGACAGCTCACTACCAATACTTGCTGGACAGTGGAATTAAACATCTGGTGTGTCTGTGTGAGAGAAAACCACCTTACTATGACACATGCCCAGAGTTAGAACTGCACCACATCAAGATTGCTGACTTCACCCCTCCATCTCCAAGTCAAATAGATAGATTTCTTTCCATTGTGGAGGATGCCAACGCAAAGGGCGAGGTATGGATGTTAGGCTGTTTTTTATATGCTCCTGAATACTGTAGTGGTCGAAACCAGGCATATAGCTGTCAACGTTATTAAATTGACTCTTTTACATTATTGGTTGTTGACTGATTACACTAAACCATCAAGCACAATCAAGTGTGCTTTAATAATTAATTTATAGCTATGCTTCCCTATTGTGTGTGTGTGTGTGTGGTGTGGTGTAATGGAAGACTTGTCAATGGGGATTATTTCATTTCTGTTCAATGTTTCCTCTTTAGGGCGTAGCTGTTCACTGTATGCATGGCCACGGGAGAACCGGCACAGTGCTGGCCTGCTATCTTGTGAAGATGAGGAAGATCTCAGGGATAGGCGCCATCAATGAGATCCGGAGAATCCGTCATGGGTCAATTGAGACTAAAGAACAAGAGAAAGCAGTTGTGCAGTTTTATCAACGCATCAAATAATCTATTTTGAACATTTATGACCAAACAATATATGTTAATTAGCTTAATATAATAGAACATTTTAAGATATAGTTTTGTGGGGGGAAATTCACAGATACACTACATCCTATATTGCTTTATACCTGCATGTAATTTGATAATCTATCTACTAGGAAAATTATTATAGGATGCCGTTTACAAAGCTTTTTGGAGACTGTCGCTCCTTAAAAGTTAGGTTTTTAGGTGATGGTCCCCGCTTATAATTTTTCTCTTGGTTTCTGCAAAAATATTGAGAATTGAGCTTTAAGGTACTGTATCCAGGTACTTTTGTATAGAACTGCATCAATACGTTCTCTGTACAGAATAGACATTTGAGAAACCTCTGAAAATAATATTACATTTGGTACTACAAATACTGTATATTTCTACAATACTGTATATGTTTTCTGTATTAGTACTTTAGTTTGACTCAGGGATTTATTTGAAACACTCCAAAATTAAGATGCACTTAATGTACAGTATGTTTAACATCTTAGGCAGTCTATGGTTATTTAAGCCATTTGTAAAGTTACATAACCTTCCATGGTCAAAGTTAATTTATTTGATTTTATGGGATCATAAAAAAATGTTTTATTGTATTAATTGCAGCCTCAAGCTGAAGCAACCAAAAATGAATACTTGTTTGACATGTCATGATCAAATCCACTTGATGTTTGGTCTGTCAGAATCACAAGTAGTCAAACAGCAGAACAGCTCAAGCTACAATAATAGTTATTCTGAAATGTTATTGACTCTTCATTGACGTGCTGTTTAGATTATTTTACCTGGAGCAACTATTATTTCTTCTGTCACTTGTTATTTCCTTGAAGTGGCCTTTGTCTTGTTGCTGGAAAGGAAAATTAAATGACAACTTCTATAAACCATGTTGTGAATCTTAATACATTTTATATCAGTTCTGATGCATAATTACAGGTACAGTAAGTAATTCTTGGGAACTTTCTAGCTGAATTCGAGCTCAAATCTAAACAAAAGCATCTCTCCCTTCAATGCAATAGAGTGCACCCTCAGCCCTATTTACAGAACCAGGGCTGTGTAGAAGTACCAGATATGTTTTTCAGCACAAAGAGAACAGTTAGTGGACTGCAAGGAAATATTTTGTGAATTTGGTGAAAGATGTGTATTAGCTTACAATCTCTTACTATACCTTTAAGTCATTGTCACTATACTGGGGCTCACCTGTGCTCTCTTATGCTGCTGTAAGGTCATCATTATGTCCACAGTCTGTCATTCTCCCGGGTGCGCTGGCTTTAGCCTGAAGCCCCTGCACCTCCCGTTCTAGCACATTTGTGGCTGTCTTTTGGTTTGTTTTGGTGCTGCTGTCCTGCTGTGATGACACAGAGGCCTGTGCTGTCGTAGTGGCAGATGACCAAAAATGGCTGACTTGGAGGTGAGAACTTGTTTTGTGCATTGAAGGTGTTTGCCTGTTTTCTTTCAAGCTTTGTCTGCGCCTCACTGCCACCAAAGAGGAACGCTGAAGGGAAGAATTTGTTTGGGTGTAGACTGGTCTTGTTATTGTGATATCTATACGTATGGGCTGCATAGAGGGAAGTGGTGTGGTATTGTGTGGATGTTGTATTCTCCATATGCTAGTTCCACCTTTGCTTCCATTCTGCTGTGCTTTATAGGAAGACTTGTAGTCAGAAAGGAGGTTGTGTGTTGACGTGCAGGTGCGCAAGGCAACAAAGTGGTGGCTATTCAAGGAGGATGTGTGTTCTGACCATGCTTCTGTCCATGAAGTGTTTTGTCCAGCAGAGGGCCTCCCCTGTCCATGCACAAGTTATTTTGTGTAAGGGCCTGTCAAAACAAGAGTTCATATTATTATTATTATTATTATTATTATTAATAGAGCAAGTGGTATAAATAAAACATCTGGGTTTATATAGTTTTCCTCCTTATACACACCATAAAAGTCTTATTGTTTAGACTCTGCTGATCTACAGGACTTAAGAACATTTTTGATAGATGGTGCGATGCGTTGGATTCAGATTCAATGTTGTCGTGGTTTCTCAGGCTAGGTAGTGTCAGGTATTGCCTTTGATAGGTTTGAATAGAAAAACTAAATAAACCAGGGTTTTTTACGCCATGGCTTTCAAAGGTTCAGGATTGTACTTACTTAGATTAAAAAGGCCACACAACGAGTGCAACTTTAGAATAATATTAGATTTGAATAAACCAGGCAACTCTCTCACATCAGTGGAAAGGTTGATGCTGGAGATGACAGCCATGCATATTCCTGTGATAGCCGGGTTAGAAGGATCCTCCTCAAGGGCCAAGGCTATAAACCAGTCAGGGGGATTAACAGAAATATGCTGGGAATGTTCCTACATGAAACCTATATAGTTCTATGCATGGTACATGTACAGTGCCCTCTAGTGCTCGACATACAGTATTTCACCATAAGACATTCATGAGCCCCTGGGCAATAAGTGTCCGACATGACCCACCGGTCATATTTGGGCAGGACCTGTAAAGCTGTCTGTTCCTCTGCATGAGCGGTTCCCCCTCTTTCCTGCTGGATCCAAGGTCATCTGAAGGACTGTGATGCACACCATGGTACAATATAGTTGGTCTATTTAGCTTGGTACAACCATCCTCTTAAAATATAAACAAAGTAGTACTGCTTTTATATTTAGTAACCATGTGACATACCTATGTAAAATACAGTATTACCACCTCTGGTGACTGATTGGTTGACATCCCTGTCAGTTCATCACATCAAACGTGCATGTATACAGCCTCAGCCTGTAGCCTTAGTAAAGGACCTGGTCTTACCTGTCGGTCACCAAGGATGCCTCCAGACCATGATAGCAAACCTGTATTGTAGGAGCATTATTTAGTTATTCATATTTGTGTAATACTGATTCTTTCGTTGTGTGAGTGTGTGCGGATGGTGGTGCTGGAGAAGTGGGCGTGGCCTCTACAGGAACATATTAGGATAGAATAGAACAGGAGATGGCCATGGCGCCCACAAGGCGTTGTGACTGGGAGCAGAACGTTTTTTTAACTTGTTTCTAAGCAGCTCCATTTGTGTGCCAGTCATTTATTTTATACATTATTTCTGTATTAGTTTACAATCATTAAACATAATTCTTTATACAACATCAAGCCTGGACATTCAATGCTTTTAGACAGGAGTCACAAACCCCCAGTCACCCAACAAAAAAGTGGTTTAAAGTAGGGAAGAGGCCACTACATGTAGGGTCCCAACAGGCCCTGTCTTCTTTATGATACCAGCTGCCCTGAATGAAATTAATAACAATTATTTGTTACATTTAGAATTATGTAGCTTTGTCAACATATAATTAAATGCACTTCCTCTTTTTATTACAATTACTATTTTAGCAGACGTTATCCAATGCCACTTAACAGGAATAATTAAAGTATTGACTAGTAGGAGGTTGCTCAATAATATGATTTAATATAGCTTGACTATAGTACCAGTCTCAGCCCCATCACGTGTTAAGAACTTTCTTGACGTAGGCCCACCAGGCTTTGACCATCCACACTTATCAATTGGTCTCCAGTATTCAACCTGCCGTCCTACATACAGTAAAGTATATATACAGACAAGGACACAAGAAGAGTCAGAAGAGCTTTTCTAACTTCTGAAGGTCATTTGAATGAAACAGTGACATGGTTCTCACCATCTCTGCCGGTCCTCCCTTGACAATAGATCTGACATAAATCCCAAGGTTGTCTTGCCCTGTTCCCTGTGTAGTAGAAGATATTAATTAGCTGGGACACTAAGCAGACAGTGTGGTTGTAGTTTTGGCTAAGGCATTCGAATACATTTAAACAAATATTCCACTTAACCCTGGCAGCCATGATGCTGACACCAACTCCAGTTTAAGGGCTTTCTTAGCATGATAGTTAATCTGGCTCTCTGCACGTGTCCTGAAAGACATTAATAAAAGTATTGTGGAAATGGTTTTGATAGAACGAGTGTCATTGTAATCCAGTGCAACAAATAGCTAAGTGGGATTGTTAACCAGGTGTGGTGTGGTCATTTCACTGAAGAACACGGCCCAGTTGCCTATGCAATTGGGTTGGGATATTAAAACGCAGAGACCTGGAAAAACACAAATAGTAACTCCACCTGGGACATGTCGCAATAAATGCTGAAATCTCTACTCTGAGCTTTTGCAAATGCAGTCGAGTAATCAAAATTACACACTGTACCTTCGCAGCATATTGGCTCCAAGAATTCCCTGAGTCCTGGTGGAATTCCCCTCACAGTGTCACAGGTGTTTCATGCCCCAGGCAGCAGGAAGGGCAAATGGAGATCAAGGCTTTCTTCCAGGTGGATGTCCTACCCTTCACTTCAAGCTAGGTTATCTGCTGAGCCCTGCGCCGCTGATACAACAGTGTCAATCAAACCCTGGAGGGGTGTAAAGACGCACTTTCTATTTGAGGTCATTTTGGTGATTCCTACTAAGCAAGTGATAAATTATCAATTAAAAATCATACAGTGAAGTAATTTCACATCAGGTATTATACTGTATGGACAAAATGTCCATACAGTATAATATACAGTTTGTGTGTAGTATGCAGTACAAAAGAGTCCACATCTGTTGAAATGTCTGGTTTTGTATCAAAGAAGACTTGACAGAGTTGAGAGATTTGGTCAGAGAAGATGCAGTACATTTTGTTACAGACTCCAATAAAGCCTTCTTCTAGGTTATTTACAGTATGGGGCTAAGGTAACAGCTTCACAGAGACCACATGGGCTCTCACAGTAGGTCTTTGGGCTTTGCTGGCTGCACAGAGATAGCTGGTCAGCAGTGTCTGCAATGGTAGGGAGTTCAACTTAAAACAGCGGCTCTGAATGTTCTTCACATCTTGCGTAGAGTACTTTGTCATGGTCAAGAGCATTGTTGCCTAGAAACAGTCAGACATGTGGATTAGCACACCACTATAGACAACATTGTTGGCCCTGAGCACATCAATATGTGGGATGTATTCATATAATTACATGTAATATATTGCAGTAAAGCCACTTCACATTTCCCACTTTATAGTTATATAAAAGCTCTCAGAAAATTAAATTCATATGAATGGTCGTTATAAGCCTGATAACGACCATTCATATGAATCAGGTGTGTTGGAGCAGGGAGACATCTATAACATGCAGGACATTGACCCTGCAGAACCAGGCTTGATTAGCCCTGCTGTAGATATATAACCATTTAAATTCCCTCCCCTACTCCCTAAAAGCAATTTGGAACCCCTGTAATATTTCCCTATTATTGATCCCTGCAGCTGGGTCAACATGGGTCAGGGCAGGTTGACCTATGCCAGCAGGCAGGACACCATGTTGCTCTGCATTCTCAGGTCATTGTGAATACAGTGGATAATGCCCCTGGAGGAACACACGGACACGTACTGTAGCTAGTTAGTGTGCCAGTGTTGTTCCAGGTAACCTAGTACAATGTCTACCATAACAGATGCTTCTCCTATACCTGTAAGCCTTGTGCACCAGGTGGGAGAGGGCCACCTGGGCCTGCCGTGTGAGCGGGCAGAGACCTTTGTCCTGCTTCATGAAGTTCAATGACTCAGAGCAGTTAGCCATTCAGAAGACAAGAGCGCTAGCAATGGCCTGCTGCTCCTTAAGGTGTGAACAGCATTGTTAAACAGCAGCATCAGTATGCATAACTATGAGACACTGCTACAAAACGATTTCAGTCAACCAAAAAGCATTTGTTTATTTAAATTTGAGTGCCTACGTATTTGTTAATATAGCAGCATTTTATGTAAATATATAATGGGGTAAAACATCTTAAGCAGAGAATGAATGTGTGTGTTGTAATCCCAGATCCTCTGTTCTGCTTTGTTTTTATACCCGATCTCGCTGTGCCTGCATGTTGTGTGTGTGTGTGTGTGTGTGTGTGTGTGGGTGTGTGTGTGTGTGTGTGTGTGTACTTACAGTGACATACTGTATAGTGGCAGACAAGACCATGTAGATATTTTTTGTATAAGTTTGGTGGCTATTCCAGTTATTAGTGAATGGTTAGTTTCGGTGGACTTGCCTGGATAACCTTTGCTGTCATGGACACCACTTTGTTGGCGATAGAGTGTGTGTCTGTCCTGAGGAGCCTTTGCTGTGATGGTATTAGAGGGCAAAACGCCATGCTACACAGAGGGCATGTGCAGGGGAGCTGATGGGGTAATTTATGACTGCAGACAAGAAAGATTCCTCAGCTGAAATCAAACCTAAAAGACACCAGTAGGGGGTAGAAGATGATTATGAAAAGTCAGGCAGAGAGCTCAAGTATTTTTAGAATAGAACAACACCTATATACTTACTGCTCACAGTATCTAATCTTACTGGGAGCACTGGTATATCAAGCTTTAGATCAGAGGGTTCCTGCAGTTATTGTGCCTACATTGAACAAAGACAGTGTTTTGTCAAAGAAATAAAGTACAGCATCTCTTGACTCCATGTTTTATGGTTCAACATATAGTGGTACATTGAATAGCACAATCTGGAAATGGTCAGGCGGCCTTCTCTCCTGTTTTCTGTTTGCTGTATACTTTGGGGGCATCTGTTTTGTCATTGGGTCCTGTTGTTCAGTGGGTTTTCAACTGACCTATGTTTAGTTCAAAGGCCAGGACGCTAGGATTCGTTTGGTATGTCTTCAGGCCATGAACTGCAGACATTCTGCTTCATCTGATCAACAATGAGAAAGATGTTACCCATGATCTTCTCCCTGTCTGGCCTCCTCTGCAGTCCCAGCTCTGCTTCTCTTGCCCTTCCTCGACAGTGTCCTCTTGAAGCTTTGCATCAAGCCTCCCTTTTCTTAATTCATTTGCTGCTTCTTTTGTTCAAATATAAATATTAAGCAGCAGAATTACAAATGAACACAGATGTTAACCTTTAGTTCTGTGTGTGCAGTCAAAAGAATCACCATTACTTTTGCAATGTGCCAATAACACCTCGTTTGACTCTAATCAGGCTCTTACAATCACATAGGCACTTGCAAAATCTCTGTTCCAGCCTTGAGGACAAACCGTCTGTCGCTGTTGTCCTTGTTCCATTGTAATTGGACAAGCAAAGGCTTCTCACCCACATCCAGTCTACGATCTGGTTCATCAGATGACACAGCAATATAAGTTAGTTATTAAAGGGTAGTACACCTGAGATAATTATGCAATGCATTCAATTACAAAAGACAACACAAGAGATTATGATCACTATTAACTGAGTTTATTGTCTTATTTTATTGTAACTGTATTGTTGTGCAACACAGTATGTTAATGGGATCCACGTTAAACATAATTAAAGCAATGAACTCAATAGTGAAATGTAAGACATAATCTCTTTTATTGTCTTTTATGGCCATGATGGCCATGTATCTTGTGAGACACTACGCCATCTAACAGGCGGCTACAATGAATCGCAGAAGGGTTGGACACTTTTTAGAATGTTCATGTCGGGAATTAATTTCTCAGCAATGGTTTCAATTACTTCACCCGTTGAGAACCCGCTACAGATACAAAGACACTTAGCTGTATTGCCTGTGATGTCATCCTCAAAGTAGAAACGCGTAAATGAGTAAATCTGTGAACCTATTTTGTATATATGTTCTGTGTCTTTTAAGACTCACTTTATTTAGACCTGAATTTCTGAACTGACAAAGTTATATTGTTTGTTTTTCAATGGGAGAATCAGAGGATAAAACATTTATGCAAGGTAATGTTGTATACATGCACTATTGATTGTACAGTATTTTCTATGTGCGACCCCTGTGGTAACTGAGATGTGTGTGTCACATGACCTGCTGACTAACACAATAGGGTACAGTGCAGTAGCATCAAACTTTAATAGTTTTGCATTGAACCAAATGAAATTTGATCAATTCACATTTACATGTTGAGTACCATTACTATTGTCAGCCATACTACTCATTATTAAGCAGGAACAAAATGTGCAATGAGCCTGGATACCCTTTACATTTGTTACTCTGAATGAAAATGAAGAACTGGTATGTCACATTTTATTAGAGATAACAGGTCCACTCACCTCATCAGGTTGACTCATTTCAAACAAATCCAACCTGTTGTCGTTCCACTGTCCGATGACAGCTTCTAACATGTGTCGTAGGTCCCCAACTGGCATTCATTTAGTAATAGTTAGTAATAGTTTTGTCACTGTTGGTTCCCATTCCTCAGCCGACTCCGTATTAGTCCCCTACTCAACTTTCTGTGCCAAACGGTCTTGTACATAAACATTTCTCTCATACACCCCATCCTCCCAGCCTAATTTATTATTGGGTTAATGGATCGTTGATTGTACAGCATGTTGCTCACTGCTCAGTGAACATGCCACAAATTAACTTTTAATTTTTGTTACAATGTCAAATGTAAAATGCCTTTTATTTGACTAGGGCCAATCTGGATATTACCTGGCGTTCAGTTAACTTAGCATCAACTTAATTAACACTATGAAATGTAATATGTTCATAACAATAATTTTTGTGTCAGTGAGCTTAATTGCCTCTGAAATGATTTCAGGGCATTTTTAAATCATCTCTCCATTCGTTCTTGCTGTGATGATGCTCTAAGCATAGAGTGTTGTGTACCCAAGCCATGAGCACATTCCGCACTCCTGGCAAGGCTATTTATGCTTGGGTGATTTCCATTTCTCATGCATACCAGTGAGTTTCACCACAACTTATGGTTGCAGGTCTTCCATTCAGTCTACAGTGTGTATGTGGGACATTACAGTATAATGCTACTAATGTTTTCTGTGTGAACATACAACAGAACAAAATCCATAACTTGCACCAGCAATTACTTGCATATATATGCCTTTACAAAAACAAGAACCACCCATGGTATTGTTTTCTGGATGTTATTGTTATACATGTTGATTTGCCCATGACCTGGAGTAACAATAGCTAAATAAGTACAGTCAGTTTCGCAGTAACAGCTATAATATCAATATGTAGACTAATTGCAGTAGCCAACACATTTACTTAAAAATGTAATTTACACTCTTGGAATAGGCCATTATTTTTACCAAATAATTGACCAAATAATTAAACAACAACACTAGATGGCGCATCGGCTGGAGAAAAATAATTACTGAAGAAATGTACTGAACCTCTGTACATTACACATGTAATTTTTGCCTTTTTTATTTCAAACATGATGTCCAGATGTTGTGCTTGGCTTTGTAGTCAGAGAATATTAAAGAGAAATAGTAAAATTATTGTAAATCCACTTTGGATATGTTCATCATCTGGAATCTTAAAACCTATTCTCCAAGATTACACCACACATTTGTTTTAACTTGCTTTTAGTAGGCTAGCAGATGAGTGTTTGGCAGTACAACATTGGGCAGTTTAAGGCATGACATGAAGAATAAAATAAATCTCATGAAAGTATGCATAAGTCAATTTATCTCTGCGATTGACAGCATACCTGATTGTAACCGAATGCTTCTCTATAGCTAAACCCAACACTCCTGTTATTGACCAAAGTCAACACATGTGCTATGAAATACTTCCAGACACTATTCGACACACTTGCAATGGCTGAACCTGCTCAGCACATAGCTCGATTCTCAAGCTCCCGTCTAACATAAGCAGTATAACACTGTTGACAGCATAACCACCTGAGACTACTGGGCATCACTGCAATGAAACATTCTTCATATGAAGCCTGTTGAAGGGCAAGCAAATGATCAATCAGTACATGAGTTTGATCAGCCAGCCAAGAGTTCTCACAGTTTATGAAAATTGGGTGAAAATATAAAGCCTGCAGATTTATGATAATAAAAACCTTTCCCAGGGATCACAGTAACATAACCTATAAACTATAGTAACAGAACTTTATGACAATGGATTATTCAACTTTCAATTCAACCCCCATATATTTCTATCTGTAGACTACACATGCATACAGTATCTAGACTAAATGATGCCATTGCTGTTGTTGTAATATGATGTTGAACTTAAATCCAAAGATGCGTTGAAAGTACAAGGCAACTGACACACAGTAGATGAATGAATCTATCCCTGGTAAAGCGATGCATCTTGCACATATAGAAAGAGTAGAATGTGATTGGACCACACAAGCTGCTGCTTTTGAGTTGTATGTGCTACCATTGTGTCACAACATGATACTGTATATATGGTGCACCCTAATGTCATCTGTAGTGCTCTGCCAAGTACTGTACCACATACTGTACAGTATGTGGTCAGGTTAATGTTACTGGTACGTCTGCACATGCCTGATTGTTCTCTGCATGTTTAAGGCGAAGACACACGTTTTGACAGGATAACATTAACACCAGCAGTATATTAACACATTGTTCACCTCTCCAGGGTCACAACAGACACAACAGCACAACATATATCCAGACCAATAGCAAACCAATACACACCACAGCACAAAAATGTAAATACCGGTAGACAAATTCCAATTATAATTAGCCTTTTATGAATTATGCTGAATTGGAATGGCATCAGTGAGAGCCATGTAGTGAAACACATTAGGATGCATCTGTCTGTTAAACATGCTGCTACAGGGAAATGTAAACAAGTAGTGAAGAAGACATACCTGAAAATGTAACTAGATAAACTGTGTGCAATTAAGGTTTTGTGTACCTTTAACTCCAATATCTATATTATTCCCTTACCAAAAACAAGTATACTTCAAGTTTATTTTTTTAAGTATACTTGTTTTATTCTTCTTTGTGAGCCCTGAAGTCCTTTTAAGTGATGTGCTTTGCTGTTGATTGTTGTGAGGGAAACAATAAGCACGTTGCCATGCTAAATCACATATCTTTGATGATATTGTGTAGATATACTTAAAACCTTTTGTTTAAAATGCTGCAGCAGCCCCAAACCCAACAAAGACAGCTTCTTCTTCTAGATATTCTATGAGCATGAGGGAGACTCAGTACTGTGTTTGACTGGATTCATTTTGGCCGTGTGCGTTCCACACATGGACTATCATAGACTGCATTCCAGGTGTGTTTGAATCTATAGTCTGAGTAATTCTTTTTTCCTGTGTATTTAACTGCTCCAACATCTCTTCCCCGCTCTCGTTCTTAACACAATGTGGAGCTTTCAAACGGTATGTTGCAGGACTGCCATGTTCGCCAGACATTTTGAGACAAGATCTTTATTGTGGGATTTGAGATTTAACATGAGATTTGCAGTTTATTATCAGCAGTATGTGTGTGCACAATTTCCAACTAAGTTTA
Source organism: Forbesichthys papilliferus (assembly GCA_025399855.1). NCBI lineage: Eukaryota > Metazoa > Chordata > Actinopteri > Percopsiformes > Amblyopsidae > Forbesichthys > Forbesichthys papilliferus. The sequence goes on along the minus strand of JAODOY010029714.1, from coordinate 8,428 downwards.
AATCAAAGAATAAACATATTATGTTAGTAAATGGGTGAGAAATTATTTTTGTGATATTGTATATTTAGTAATGTTAATGGTTCCCAATTGTTTCCAAAAAAATGCTAATACATAATGTAAGTCTCATAAAATAAGATAATACTACTAATAAATAATAGTAAATATTATTAACTTCTATTTAAATTCATGTTGAAGTCCTCATTAATGTGATTTTATGTTTTATTTTTATTTTTAGAACTGAAATATATTATGTGAATTGACAAGAATCTCATACATGTCAGTGCATATACTGTAAAAATAAAAACAATCAATTTGTCTTGCAGACATGTTGGTGCATGGTGAAAGACTAGATGCCTTCTGGGACAAACTATAGCAAGAAAATGGAAGATAATTGGAAACACAATGAAGGTTTGCCTCCTGATCAGCAGTGAGGAGACTACTGCTTTGAAAATATTGTGTTAAGTGGTCTCTCATCGATGTGTAATTCAAGACAAATGTTATTTGTTTGAAAAGCTTAGCTATTTGCTTTAACAAAGGTGCAGTACAATACCTCAGACCTCCTGTTTAAATCACTGGTTGTTTTGCATGAAAAAAATCAGGCATGGACAGTGAAGGCCAAAATGTTTTCTTTATTTCTACTAATTCATTACAGGGACATTGTGTTGCACTAAGCCATAACCCTAATCAACTGCTTCCATCTCAAGATCCCTCTGTTCCTGGATTTCATCTGCTTCATCTTCCTGTCCCCCACCATTCACAGAGACCTCCTGCGTGTGATCGCCATTACACTCCTCTGCATCCTGGCTGCTGTCAGTGAGTCCTTGTGATTGACTGAAATCTTCTTCCTCACAGAGGATCTCTGTAGGTATAATATGAGAGATTGTGAAAGAACAGGCAATCTCCTGCAGCCGAGCCTGCTCAGCTTTCAGGTTGGCCAGTTCCTTGGTGAGTGGGCTTTCAACAGCAGGCGTGGCCACCGGGGTCTCAGGGGAGGCTGCAGACTGTGCTGGGCTAGCTGGACTAGCTTCAGGTTGCTCAGCAGGGGTCACCGGCTTCTCAGGACTCTGCTCCTCAGACAATTTGACGTCTGGCTGTCCTCCAGCCTCCTGGACCTTCTGATAAAGACTCTTTCTCTCCTCCTGCAAAGCCCTGCAGAGCTTCTCCAGCTTCTCGTTCTTGATGGTGAACAGCTCAAACTCCTTCTCCTTCACAGTTCTCTGCATGGGAATACATGTATCCATATTATTAATGAATAGATGTGTATTCACATCAAGGTAAACATAAGTCCTCCTTACATCTGCCACCATCTCAATTAGAGCATTGTTGCAGCCATCAAAGCGGGATTTCCATGACAGGCACTCCTTTTCCAGTTTCTTCATCTTCTTGGACATCTTGAACAAACACAGCCACACATCAGTAATCACATTCAGACCAATTTCTAAAAATAAATAAGGAATGGTAACATAATGTAAAATGAATGTGAGATGTATTTATAAACTGGCAAACAGTCAAAGTGAATTAATACAATGAACTAAATCCGAACAGAACTTGTTGTTTACCTTATCCATGTCTTGTTTGAAGCTTGCATAGACACCATTGCTTTTTGATACTGTGCCTTGGATTTCATCAAACTTCTCAGAGTACATAGCAAGCTACAAACAAACGAATCAGCAGTGAATAGGAGAAAAGAAAAAAAGTACTTTGACTTTAACGCAATATACAAGATCTTTACGCAATCTAAATTCAGATGGAAATAGGACAGTGTAGGTACATTATGTGATTAATCTGAAACTAGGGTTACTTTTAGCCCATAGGCTTATTATTAGCACTACTATCGTACTATGATAATATTGTGGTTAAGATATCTGAATACAGTACAAATTAGTAAGTACCAATACAGATGGCAACCCACATTTATGAGAAGGATTTCTTTCTCGTAAACCACGGAAGTGTTAACATTACTGACCATGCACAAAGCAATGCATCTATCGGAGAGGGCAAAAAGAATCAGGATTAAAGATGGATAACAAGACAGGACTAAAGTAAGGGAAGAAGAACCAATATATCACAATGTGACCCAGGGGAAATGCATTGTAGCCTAAACCAGGTTGTCCCACAATCTCCAAGCACAACATTGGTTAAAAAACACTATAATTTGGATGTTCTCTTTTGTTGCATAACTAGAGATGAATGCAGCCTTTTGTTTTTTATGTAGGTCAGGATGTTGCCTATTGTCTGTTGTCTATCGTCTAATCCACAACGTTAGATGTATGTCTGCCATAAACATACTGTGATGCATAACACTTCTAACAGGATCCTATTTGATCTTTAACCTCAGCTGAAACACTGGCGGTTGAAAAAACGAATAGATTGCCACTTTACCACATGATGTATTTTCATCACAAACACCAGTGTGCAGATTAAATGAGATTTAGTCAAGGCTTTAACATTAAGTTCAATATCACTTTGAACAAGAAGTCCAGTGTCTTACTTTACCTGGGCCCTCATATCGATTTCTTGCTCTTTCATGACCTTCAATTGCACCTTACACTCTACCGTCTGTTTGAGCAGCTGTAGAATATTGACATGTTCCATTAACATACAGGCCAGGGTAGGATTACAAATGGATGTCAAAATATGTAAAGTACCAAACATACAATCTCTCTTTCCCGCTTGTGTTTATCCTCTGCCTCCTTCATCAGCATGTTGGCCTGCGCCAGTTTGGTTTCCAGAAGCTTCTCTTTAAGATCTCTGTGTTTGAAGACCTTTTCCAGGTTCTGCAGTGCAATGACAGGAATTACATTTTATATACAGTAATGTGGAGCTGCATCAAATAAATATTTTCAACTACATACAGTATAATTGGATCAAATATCTTTATCCTTAATTTCTTCCTGTAATTTCTACATTTGATGGTGCATGCTTGAATTGTGCTGTTTATTAAACCCACTCGTGAGTCCTTGAGGAAACTAAATGAAAAGCTAAGAGTCATTTGCATGTGCTATTTGACCGTGAAATGTGTATTTCTGGCACAGGCCCATACCGCCTCTCTCTGGTCGTACTGTGTAATGAGCCCCTTGAGTTTCTCTGCCAGGGCACTGTTCTCCAGGCACAGCTTGGTGTTGCGGTTGCTGTGTTCCTCGATCTGGGCCTGGATTTCACTTAGCGTCCCCTGAAAATGGCTGGTGATCTCCTTCCTCTTAAGGTCATCTTCTCTGCATCTCTGGAGGGTCTCTTCCTAGTTTAAGATATAGCATTAGCATTAGCGTTAGCATTATAATAAATACAAGATATTAGCCTCAGTCTATAGTTGCCTTTTAGCCTGGTTCCAGATTCCCTAAGCCCTGCCCACTTCTCAAATTATTCTTAGACATTGCCATTATCCATCGTGTTTGGAGCCAATCAGCACCTTTGAGGGCAAGATAAACAGCTTCAGGATCCAAAGAAAAATGTTATGTGATGTATGACATTAGTGTTGAGGTACCTTTAAGGTGTGGGTCCTGTTTCAGTGTATACGTGTTAAGGTACTTTTAAGGTGTGAGAGTCATGTATGAATGTATAAGTCAGGTACATTTAAGGTGAGGGTCCTGTATAAATGTACATGTGTTAAGGTACATTTAAGTTGAGGGTCCTTAATAAGTGAATAAGTGATGTACTAATGAGGTGAAGGTCCTATACGTGTATAAGTTAAGTACCTTTAAGGTGAGGGTCCTATAAGTGTATAAGTGAGGGACCATTAAGGTGAGGGTCCTATAAGTGTATAAGTGAGATACCTTTAAGGTGAGGGTCCTATAGGTGTATAAATGAGGTACCTTTAAAGTGAGGGTCCTATCAGTGTATAAGTGAGTTTACTTTAAGTTGAGGGTCCTGTAAGTAAGGTTACTTTAAGGTGAGGGTCCTATAAGTGTATAAGTGAGGTACCTTTAAGGCGAGGGTCCTATAAGTGTATAAGTGAGGTACCATTAAGGTGAGCGTCCTATACTGTAAGTAAGGTACCTTTAAGGTGAGGGTCCTATAAGTGTATAAGTTAAGTACCTTTCAGGTAAGGGTCCTATATGTGTATAAGTGAGGTACCTTTAAGATGAGGGTCCTATAAGTGTATACGTTAAGTACCTTTCAGGTAAGGGTCCTATAAGTGTATAAGTGAGGTATTTTTAAGGTAAGGGTCCTATAAGTGAGGTACCTTTAAGGTGAGGGTCCTATAAGTGTATAAGTGAGGTACCTTTAAGGTCTTGTTGTGCCTCTGCAGCTCACGACATAGCCCCTCCAGCTTGCTGCGTGCCAGGATGGCCCGGCTATGCTCGCTCTGCAGCTGGTCCTTCTCCTTCATAACCTGCAGTAGCTTCTTCTGTAGGACCTTCAACTGCCTCTGGTCTCCACGATGCTCCTCCACCTACACACACACACTCACACACACATACAAAAAGAGAAAGCCAGACAGCAGACAGAAACACAACAAATACAGAGAGAGAATGCACACAGGGAACACACACACACACACACACACACACACACACACACACACACACACACAGAGAGAAAAACTAAATGTAATCCTGCAGCAATCTTATCCCAGCATGTGTAATACATCGGCCCTCGTCTAAAATGTCCTGTCTTCATAAAGCGTCTCTGTCCGGTGAGCTATTGATTATGCTGTATAAACTTTCCCAGGAGGGATCACAGTTGCCCCATACATATAAAACGTGCGCTCACCAGTTCAGCATGCTTTTTGATAATGGTCTCCAGTTTCTCTTCTGGACTTCCTAGTTTGCCCAGACTCTGCATCAAAAGTGTGGCTTCCTTCCCTGTTTAGACGATACACGCAACATTTACACACAGAAAAAATGCTCTGCCTGCTGTAAGTGGTGAGGTTTATGAAATAGCTGATAAAATGCGCCCAAATGTACATGATCACATATAGGGAGGTTCAAGCTGTGAAGGACTTGGGATGTTGGGTCAAAGTATTTGAGATCTGACAGTCTAACAGTTTATTAATATATAATACAGAATTGCACCAGAAATGCTGTTAGGAATGGCGTATCGTATCCAAATAAACTAGTTCACCTGATGTGTGCAATTTTGGAAATGCTAGATGGAAAGTTCACCAAACAAGTAATACAAATCGCTACTTTTCGCGATTTCCATTGACCTTGTCTACTAGATAACATTTCGTGGAAATTCTCTCTTTTTGTACGTAAGTGAAGACCGAGGAGCAGGGTATCTCGTAGACACACATGTTTTTTTTAGTGTTGAAGTGTCATTTTCAGTACAACTTCCACTTGTGCTGACGGGGAAGAACCAAACCCACGTATAGGCACAAATCAATGGTACGTTATTCAAACACAACACCTAGGTTTTTCAGCATCTTCTTCTCCAGTTTCTGCTCCTTGCGGGTGTCTGGCTCTTTGACGGCCGTGACCTCGCCCGCGTCCTCAGGCCCAGCAGGAGGCCCGTCGGCCTGGTACGTGTTGATGATGTCCTCTAGCTGCTGCTCAAGATCCTCTGTCAGGTCCTCCGTCAGGTCAATGTGCTGACCCGTGGCAGGGTCTGGCTGCGCTGAGCCGTCTATCTGACAGGTCTCCATGTTGCTGAGGATGCTAGTGTGGTTCTGTAGCACGCCTGGAAAACAGAACATCCAGTTTGCCTTTGACGTCACTGTCCAATGATTGCTCTCTCAGACGAAGAGTGCCATGTCATGCTACATCTGTTGACTCCAGGGGAAAGGATACTCTAGCGGTCTGGGTGCTTGACCACCTAAGGAAATGGGCTCAATCTCAACATCTCTACGCCTAAGCCCATTCCTACGACATACTAATTGTACTGTACTGACACTCGGAATAAAAGCGTATCGGTAATGGCCAGACTGCAAGCCCACTGGTTTGTGACAGCAAAGCCACCTGTTGGGAGTCATTATGTGTGTGGGGGTGTCAAGTCAACAAGCCCTGTTTACCTAGCCTGCTGACTGTTGCTCGCTAGATCCAGTATCATAATACCAATTTTATATGGAACTTTTATGCAGTTATTAAGCGATGCATGTAAGATTGCATTTTCCATGGTCCATGTGTAAATCCACTGTAAATTTGAATCTTGGGATTATAGCGCGAAACATTACATCCCATCATTTAAATTCCAACATACTCTTGGACTCCTGGCAACACCAATAAAACCCATTGCCATGTTAGCAGTATGTCACATTGATTATAGATAATATTCTCTATTAGCTATTAGCTTGTTCAAAGCTGAGGCCTGTTTATGTGCATGAAATGAGCTCGGCTGGACAGCCTTCATGATGCCTCTGCTTTCACAGGCAGAACGCATGGCACCTGTTCCTGGCCCACAGTCTATTTTAAGGACTTCTTAATATGGGTAAGTTATTTATTTATTTTCCAATCCCCTCTTATTGATGTCAATGTCAGCGATGGTCACATATTATCTGCTCTTTCAAACTACGAATCTTCAATAATTAGTTAAATATCTAACGTCATTCACTGCATTTTTGATATTTTAACGGATGACATGTACTTTTTGATATTAAGATCTCCAGAAGTCAGTTTCTCACGTATTATCCTGACAGCTAAGATAATTGATAGTCTATAGTTATGATACCCACAATTACATATACGGTTTATAATTAACTTAGCTATATTTTCCAAAAACTGTTAGCCTAGCTAATCATACAGACTACAAACTATCACAGCAGCAGAAGCAAATCACCTTGAGATGAAACATAGCAAAGCATGTTAACTATAACATATGATTTCCTGGCAATTAGATCTGAATGGCTGTGAACACACAGAGTAGTAAGTGAAAAGGCTTACCAGCACCAGGGGCTAGAGGGAAAATGAGAAGTGAAGGGGCTTTAGACGGGCTGCCACCACAGATACAACAGCTGTGATAAGACCATCTCAAAATAAACTAAGGGGCACAACTCTATCTAACAAGAGAGAACGATAGAAAGAGGTGTTCCCATTGAGAACACCCGGGAGGGAAGGGGAAAAGCACAATACACCCTTTGCATTTTCCAGAAATAACATTGAAATATTACCTGTACCCATAGAGCTCTTTCCTGTGTATAAACACTTCAGTGTGTCCTTGTCTGAGCAGCCATTTCATACAATGTCTCTGCTGGATTCTACCCACCAGCGCTCATTTTATTTTAAGATAGGATTCTGTTAACAGCCATGTAATTATTCTAACAAATGGGCCTGACAGGCATTCTAGCTGAGAAGCAGAGGAAAAAAAGTGTTTCTGTGATTTGCCAAAATTAGAACAGAACTCCTTCCCAGCCCTGACAACAGCATCAAAGAACTCACTGGAACACAGTATCTGAGAATGATCCTTGTACTTACAATAGAGTACAAAGGCTTACAGGCTACCATGACACTAAATTACAGGCCTTTGTGCTTAATTTTCAGATATAAATAGACCAAATGACTAAATACGATCACACAAAATGACAAAGAGGTGAAGAAATTATGTTTTCTTACTCTGTTATGTTATGACTGTAGTAATGATTTTTTACCAGAGGATGTCAGCGTTATGACTCTTAACACTAAACAGCCCCCCCACACCACCCACCCACAGGGATACAATGTGACAGATTTCAGCTGAAACCCCTTGTGAGTGTATATTACCTTCATGTGTACAAATGCAAAGGGGTACGGGGGCCATTTTTATTAACGTAATATATTGTATTGTAAGCTATGACAGAAAATAAGATGTGACACAGTCTTGGGTTAGAAGTATATTATTTTGAAACAAATTTGAATTTAATCTTAAAAAGTAGAGCACCAAACAATAAATTCCCCATAGCATAAAAGAGGCACTCCATCCGGACTATCCAGTTCTGATGCTTAACACAGGATTGGCTACTGAGGTTTCACCTCAAAATCTCAGCTGAGAGGCAAATGATTCTCTCTGTGTTAACGGGGAATTTCACAGACATGAGAGGCACAATGCAGTTCAGTAAATGTGAATACACAATAAAAACAAAACAAACACAATCTGAGTGCCAATGCAAATGTACATGTAAAAGCTTTAAAGTTCCCTTTCCATACTTTATGAGCATGCTATGGTACTATCACAAGAAATGACATAAACTCGTATAGCTACATACATCCTTGTGAAAGGAAACCAAAGTAAGCAGTGTACCTGCTGTTTTATGTAAACGTGTGAATTAAGTGTGAACAGATTTTTGATATCCATCCTCTAACAGGTGTTGCCACTTTGAAGATAACAATATACTCTCTCTTAAAGATGAAGATCACTGTGTCAAAGATTAACACTGCTATTTTCTCTCTCACAAAAAGTTCCAATACGTCAGTTGCAGACATTGTAACTCTTAAAGAGATATAACAATCCGCATTAAAAGTTCATAATTCAACACTGCAAAAATGGTTGAAATCATAAAAATATACACATTTTATAT